>PVJS01011220.1:12140-37191 GCA_004027185.1 Glis glis | reverse complement strand
CCTGTCACCAAGAACAGAAGTAAGTTGTCTGGCACACCCTCTCCTAGTTACATCTGCACAAAAGGCTCAGCCTCCCTGGACAAGTCTCTGGGCCTCCATTTCTCAGTTGGAAAATGGAAGATGTTAGAATAGAGGATTTTAAAACCGCTTTCAGCCTTAACATCTTATGAGCTGAATGTAAAGATCATTCAAGCATCAGGCCATCAAGAAAATATGAGTATTTCTAACATCAGAGTATTTCCTTCCTATATTTTATAAAATGGCACACAGTTTTGCTTGAACGGAAAAAGAATCCATCATTTCTAAAGGAGAAGATAATTTCTTATGTATTAATCATGGATTCTTTGTACTCAATCTCATATACTGGTGAAACATAGTCAAATGATAATCTTCAAGGGTTTTATTTAAATATTATTTACTTAGCTGGGTGTGGTGGCACACACTTGTAATCCCAGTACTTGGGAGGCTGAGATAGGAGGACCACAGTTCGTGGCCAGCCTCAGCTACTTAGTGAGGCCCTCCGCAATTTACTGAGACCCTGTTTCAAAATAAAGAATAAAAAATAGGGCTGGGGGTTTAGCTTAGAGGTAGAATGCCCCTGGGTTCAAGCCCCAGTAAAATAAATAAATAAATAAATAAATATTATTTACTTAAATTTACTTTTATTTACTTAAACTTATTTACTTATACTTGTCTTAAGTTTAATAGTTAAATTTCATCTTTAATGCTCTCTCTAACCCAGGTAGCCCTTAACTAGCCCTGGATATTAAGCTGCCTGGGTTTGGACTCCTTCTGTAGCTCTGCCTTTCATCAGCCTCCTACAGGTTTTCTGAGACACTGGCCCCATCGAATGGAATTCGTAGTTTTTATGTTCAAGTAGTCAGCCAAACCATCATCACTAGACCTTTCTGTTCGCCACCTCATTAACATAATCCTTATAATTTACAGAGAGTTAACATTTACATTATAATTTTTTGTGGTGCTGGGGATTGAACCTTGGGGTACTCTACCTCTGAACTATACCCTCAGCCCTATTTTACTTTTATCTTTTAATAATGATTTATCTGAGTATTTTTTACTTTTCCCTTTAAAAATCAGTTCAACACTAAGAATTATTCCATTCCTAATAAATCTGAATTCGCCCATCTGACTATCCATTCCCTAATCTCTGTCTTGCTCCTATTGAATAATATTGAAGTGTCTTCATGACAAGAACTTACCAAGAGCTTACAGCCTTTTCTGCTTAAAATAAAATAAAATAGAACTCCATTGAAAGTAACTATTCTTTACAAGGGCTGCATTGTTTTTCAGCAGCACTCTAAACTTATGGAGGTCTAAACATAAACCTAGAAAAAGTTTAGGAAACAAAATAAAGAAATAGATACTTCATGCAAAAACCTAAAACCAAAGCCAGATCCACCTCACATACATGCCTACATATTCAACACTGACTAGTTTTTGGTAGATTCCGTTTTAGGTTGACCCTTTGGGACAGACATGTTTATGACCCAGCGTAAGTATCTGGCACACACTAGATGTTCAATTAACACTGGGTTATACAGAAGAAAAGCACTAGATGTGCCATGTCCCTTTCACATGAGACCCACAGACACTGGTCACCTCTCTGGTGAAAGTGATCAGCTCTGGTTCAGTAACTGAAAGAATAGAAGCAGAACTGCCTCCAACGTCCATGAAAAATTGGAACCATGCCAGAATGACAAACTACCAATCTCAGTGACTGGGATGTACCCCATGCTATTCCTAAATTTATTTATCCCTAAAATTAATTTTAGTTCATTATCTTTATTTAAAAAAAGTTACTAAGTCCATTCTGGATTCCAATTCATTAAACACCATTTAAGGAATATAAGCAATGTTTAGCTGAGGAAGGGATGCAGATATCAGCCCCAAATAATAGAGGAGATCAACTCCTTTGCTCCTCTGGCTGTTTGGCAACTTCTTTCTGACTTTATTAGTAAATAAGATTTTTTTCCCTTGGGAGGTCAGTCGTTTTTTTTTTTTTTAATCGAAAATGTTCCACATTTTCACTTATAACTGCTGTTGGAACTACCAGCAGGATGTTCTCCAAATTACTATGCCAGGAAAAAGCAATTGAGGACTAGATTTTTGTCAGAGAAAACTATTCAGTCATCAATTATTGTAACAGCTGATGCAAAATCAGTGAGAAAATAAAGTTAGAGATAATGAAAAGATGTCAAGAAGCATAAGCAAAGTCAGAGAAAGAATTTTAGAATATGAGAAAATGCTGCAAACCTATCATAATATTTATGAAATAAATAACCACCTGAAATAATAACTCAGTTGAAATGACACTTTATATTATTCCAGGATACCCTTAGAAATAAAAAGTGTGTATCCTTGTCCTCACAGGAAAGCACAAGCAACTCTTTTTTACAAGGAACAGAACTTAAGGGATTGTAAACCCTGTATCTTTTTCAAGGAGAGAATATAAATGCACGTGCCATTACCTTGCAACATTCGATGGAAAATGGCAAGAAAGAAAACATTGTCCCTGAAGGTTCTAGCCCCACCATCAGATCTTGTTAGAGGCACCCATTTGAGGTGACTACTAATATCTTCATTTTAGATGGGCAATAACTGAGGATCAGAGGTTCTTGCCCCCCCAAATCACACACCACCCATAAACTGTTCCATTCCAATCCTTTTAATATCAGCACTCTCTCAACTCCACAAACCCTACACTTCACCATCGATGCTGAAATATTTTCCTGCCTCAACCAAGATATTATTTACCTCACTTACATCAGTAATTAACAGATAATGTGCATGAGTTTTATGTGATTTTTCCTCTCACAGACTGTTTCACACTTACTCAGACACATCAGTAGAAGGTCACGTTCTTCACTGTGAGTGTCCTGACTGCTACCCGACCTCCACACACAGGTGTGCAAAGATGAGTCTGGGTATCTACTAGCTCCCCCTGGATGTGTCTAAACCATAATAAAAGCTCTGCCTCCGATTCCTTCTTTTTATTTTTATTTTTCCTGGTACTAGGGATTGAACCCAGGGGCATTCTACCTTTGAACTATACCCTCAGTCCTATTTTATTTTTTATTGGAAACAGGGTCTCATTAGGTTGCTGAGGCTGGCTTCAAACCTGCGATCCCCCTGTCTTAGCTGCCTAAGAACTAGGATTGCAGACGTGTGCCACCACACCTGGTCTTCCCTACTTCTTTTAATTGTAGTCAAACATCTTAGACCTTCCTTTTTCTCCTCTTCATACCTACTATCTAACATAAGCCTTGATTCCCTATCTTTTATTGAAAATTTTTTCAATAAAAACAAAAAAATCAAGCCGGGCGTGGTGGCGCACGCTTGTAATCCCAGTACTTTGGGAGGCAGAGACCGGAGGATCCAGGTTCGTGGCCAGCCTCAGCTGTCTCTATTTCTCTCTCCCTGTCTCTCTCTCTCTTCCTTAGTGAGGCCCTCCACAACTTCGTGAGACCTGGTTTCAAAATGAAGTATAAAAAAAAAAAATAGGGCCGGGGGTGTAGTGCGGAGGTAGAACGCCCCTGGGTTCAATCCCCGGTACCTCAAAAAAAAAATCTTATTTGTTTTGCTTGTTTGGTACTGTGGATTGAACACAGGGGCATTTTACCTCTGAGCTACATCCCCAGACCTTTTTATTTTTTATTTTTGAAACAGGGTCTTGCTAAATTGCTTAGGCTGGCCTAGAACCTGAGATCCTCTTATCTCAGGCTCTGAAGTACTAGGATTACCGGTGTGTGCCACCAGGAAGCTTCCCTGTGTTTTAAAATCCATTCTTCCTTTTTGTTTTCTTTAATCTTGAGAACATCCATCTCAATTAGCAGCCTCCAACCAGGGGCCCTGCCTTGAATCCCTACCTCTACCCTTAATCCATCTCTTCCCTAGACTTACTTTATCAACATTCTGAGTGGTTCGCTGTTGGAAAATCTCCCATGGCTCCCTCCACTCCTGTTCATATGATTTCCTTGGTTTGAGATAGCCTTCCTCTTTTCAGCATGGCCACTTCTCACTCATCCTTCCTGCAAATCTCCTTCAGATCCTTTGGCAATGCATGCATATACACAGGGACTGCTTCCTCATCCTGCCACTGACATCTTGTGGGTCTTTTGCTCTGGACACCTGTTGTCTTATGACATGTGTACTTCAACATGTACATATATGCATAAAATGTTTGTTTGAATTTGGTTATTTGTGTTAGACTTTTTCCTTGGCTTGTAAAAATTAGTACAACTATTTTGGGATATAATTTGGCAATAGCTAGGAAGCTGAATATCCATACCACTCTACAAACCAGTAAGTTTATTCCTTGGCGTTTTTACCCAAGAGAAACACTTACACATGTGCTCCGGGGAACATGAATGATCAGAGCAACACCACAATTTTTAAAAATAAAAAACAAGCCGCACACCTGTACCCTAGTACTTGGGAGGCTGAGACAGGAGGATCACAGGTTCCTGGCCAGCCTCAGCAACTTAGTGAGGCCCTTTGCATCTTAATGAGACTGTGTTTCAAATAAAAAACAAAATAAAATAGGACTGAGGGTGTAACTCAGAGGCAGAATGCCCCTGGGTTCAGTTGCCAGTACCATGTGTGCGTGTGTGTGCGTGCGCGCGCGCACACACACACACACACACACACACACACACACACACAGGAAAGAAATCCAAATGGCCACTTGTAGAATAGAAAAACACTGTGTTATAAGACACATAATGGGAAATTGTACCACAGTGAAAGTCAATGAAATATAGCTACACACCACATGAATGAATCTTAGTGATACGTTGTTGAGTGAGAAAAAATTTTAAAGTCCCAGAAGTGAGTGGATAATATAAAACACCTTTTTCCAAGAAAAAAATAAATTACAATTATTATTTAACTTTTTTAGTTTAAAGAAAATGTCTCCTTTGAGAATTTATGTCTTGTCTTTTCAACCCAGACTACAAACCTTGAGGGCAGGGACATTCTCTATTCTTGCATAGTGCCTGGACCAGTCTTGAACAGAGGGGTGCTCCATAAATAATTATCCACTGGATGATCATTGAATGCTAGTTAACCAAGACATTATTTATTTATTTATTTATTTATTTATTTATTTATTTATTTATTTTTGTGGTACCGGGGATTGAACACAGGGGCATTCTACCTCCGTGCTACGCCCCCGGCCCTATTTTTTATACTATATTTTGAAACCGGGTCTCATGAAGTTGCGGAGGCCTCACTAAGGAGAGAGAGAGGGAGAGAGAGAGAGAGAGAGAGAGAGAGAGCTGAGGCTGGCCGCGAACCCGGATCCTCCGGTCTCTGCCTCCCAAAGTACTTGGATTACAAGCGTGCGCCACCACACCCGTCTAACCAAGACATTTTAATAAAATTAAACCTTCTCCCTAATCTAGAGGTTTCATGAGTAAATGCACATGAAACTTTCATCTACTTTTAATTTTACCAAATTTTCTATCTGCAGAACTACTACAGATCTCCAACCACAAGCATTTCATCTTAGATTCTGTTATTCATGTGTGTATATGTAACTGGGGAATGAACCAAGGGATGTTCTACCTGCAAGCTACACACCCATCATTTTTATTTTATTGTGAAACAGTCTCACTATGTTGCTGAGTCTTGCTAAGTTGTTGAGGCTGGCCTTGAACCTGCCATCCTCTTGTCTCAGCCTCCCAAGTACTGGGTTTACAGGCATATGCCACCATGCCCCACTGACTTTATCATTCTTGTTGGAGTAAAGTTAACTCAAGGTTAAATCAACCTAGAGATAAGAAAACATATTATCTGATCCTGCAAAAGTCCGACAGAACTACATTGGACTACAGCCAAGTGACATCAGATAAATCATTATAATTTGAATCTGGGGCATCCCCAAGGGTAATCCATCCACTGAATGTGTAATTGAGTTATAAACATCACAACTGAAAATACCGGCAAAACCAGTATATTTTAGGCTTCCTAAAAGCAAAGGTTTTAAATTTCAAAATATTTTATTTTTATCTAGAGAACAAATATTTTAGGGGATAATATGTTAACTCTGGCTGCGAAGAATAATAGGAATAATATTCCACCAATCAGGGCCTTCTTTATAACCCAATGAGGGCAAGGCATATTCTCTGTAGGTGATTATGGCTGAGTTACACTGCAGCTTCCCTTCGACCTTGGGAACCCTGCTCACTCCCAGTTACTGCGAGGTCTTCTGTTTCATTTATTATTAGTCTTTGTATCTGCAATGCTGTAACATTCGATAGAAATATCAACATTGTGAACTTGCAGTACCCAAAACTGTAGAAATGCTTCCAAAATGAAAGTAGGGGGGGATAGAAGAAAGAAAAATAAATAAATAAATAAAAACAAAACTAAACAAGAGGAAAACAAAGTTTAATAGTATTCAGATGGGAAATGTCTTCCTTTTACCTTTGATGACTACATTAATCAGTCAGCTCTGGGATATATAACTATCCATTAACATCAATTTTTAAATTTAAGAAAAGATGCTCAAGAAAAATTATTTTGTCATCTGGGTAAAATATCACAATTGAATAGAATATAAAATTTGCTAAAACTAGCACAGCAATTTGAAAATGGAAATTCGTATAGAGAAAAGGCCATATAGGACTTTTTGTCCGGAAGAGAGAAATAATCTGGCAAGCCAGTGGGTTCACTTAGTTTCCCGTCATTGGCTTCATGTCCGTTATGTAATGCTTTCCCCGCTTTAGGTCTCTAGTTTAAGCGACCATTCAGGTATATCACACAATTGTCACAAAATCAGCATCTGCTCATAAACTTTCAACGGCAGCCTAAAAGCTGGCTTGCGGATGTGTCTATATAATACAGTAGAGGCTTTTTTAAAAATCTGCTAGTGTCATTAGTTCCTCCCGGCTCCCTCCCCAGGTTTCCCAATCCCCTCCTCCCCCAGCATCCCCGGCGACGCGATCTGCGGGCAGCTCCCGGCTCGTTGCAGGGGAAGCTCGTCTTGACTGCAATGCAAACCCTGTCCCGATCTGAACCGCGGAAGGCGGACGCGGCCCTGGCCGGGAGCGCGGACCACCGCTGCAGCGAGGGCTGCAGGGGCGCGGGCGGCGGGGAAGCAGGGGTGCCCTGCGAGGGCAGTCCGCAGTGCACGCGCACAACAAACCCCAATGCACAACTTCCCCAGCCGCTCCTCGCGGCTCCCGGATTCCCTGAAAGGTGCGGCGTAGGCGTGAGCTCGCGCGGGCGCGGGCGCTGTCACCGCGCCGGTTCGGTTCTCCACTGACAATTACATCAGTCCTCCTCCCAGTCCCCGCTCCGATCCCCAGTCAGCCTGGGGGTGGGGGACGGGGGCGCTGGGCGGCGCAGGGGGTGCGGGCGCCGGTGCCCGCCGGCCGGAATCCCCGGGCCAGCGGGGACCGTGACACCGACGCCCCCTCCCACCCTGGCCGTGCTGGACAGACACCGCGCCCCGGTCGCGGCCGCCGGGCTGTCCGGCTGGGGGAGCCGCAGGGGACGCGATGCCTCGGTGGCCCGCAGCTGCGGCTGCCTACCCGCGCTTCTCCGGGGTCTTCGGCCCGCCGGACGCGCACAATGCCGGGGCCGCGGAGCGGGCACTGTGGCGTCCGCCCGGAGCATCCCCTCTGCAGCCCGGACACCTACCTGCGGGCGGGCGGGCGGGCGGCGGCGCGGGCAGCGGGGACGGCCCGGGCCAGCGGCGGGGCGCGCGGGCTGGCGGAGGAGCCGAGGCTCGGGCGCCGCCTGCGCGGAGCCGCGGTCCCCAGCACCGACAGCGGCGGCGGCGCTGCGCCTCCCGCGGCCCGCCGCGCCGCAGCCCCTCCTCTCCCACGGGCGGGGCGCGCTGGCGGGGCGGCGCTCCGGCTCCCCGCCCCCGGCTCGGCTCTCCGGCCGGGCGCGAGCGGAGCGGTGGCGGCGGGCGGGCGCCCCAGCTGTGCTCCCGCGGCGCACCCGCCTGGCCGAGCGCCCCTCCTGGCGCCGCCGGGGATCAGGGAGCACTGCGCCCCCAGCGCTCGGGCTCCCACTGCTTCGGCTCTCCCTGGTCAGGCCTCCTTCAGAGCCCCTGGGGTTCGTCGATCACCCACGGTGCAGACCCAGGTCGAGCCGCAGAGGCGCCCGGGGCGTCCAATCCAGCCGAGGTGGGGCCGGCGGGGCTTGCCAGGAGTGGCCCCGGAGGGCTCCTGCGCTCAGGCCTTGGAGCACCGCGGCTATGAGCACCGCTGGAGAGCGGATGCAAAAGGGAGCAGCAGCCTGGCGGCCGCCCCTGGGCGCTGCCTAGACCCTGCCCTTGGCGCGCTTCTGAGGTTGTCATTCACTAATCGCACACTGTGTGCCCGCTCCCCGGCACTGACTGTCACTGGGGAGGAAGAACTTCCCAGGCCCAGAGAAACACAGGTTCTGTGAAAGGAAGGGCCGGCGTCTGCAAGTCCCAGGCAAAGCCGAGCAGCCTCGGCCCCACCTCACACACCCTTCCCACCCCTGAAGCCCTTCCACGCGCAAGCTGTTCCTGGCCTGTGTCCAAGAGCAGATTGATCTAAAGGCAAATTTGCTGGGAGGGGCGGGGTAATTTAAATATTTGCACAGACGTTTCTTCTGTGAAGGGATGACTGAGGAAATGTCAGCAAGTCCAGACGTTTCTGTCATCATCGTCTTCAGGAACTATTAGAGAACAGAGCTGGGGCGCTCTGGGGGCTCTCTAGGGGGTCTGGATTGGATGGCAGGGGAACTGACTCTAAAAGTGGAAGATCTTGCTCCCCACTGAGGCATCTGGGGTGGCATTTAACTGTTCTCCGTGCTAAGTAAAATCCTGATTTACTACGTGAAATAGTCACCTGTACACACTCTTGCCAAAAGCAATTCGTCTTGAACCTCCAGTCTCACCTTTTGGATTAATTTATTCCACCTAAACTAGTAATGTTCTCATATCCTCTAGTCACAAAATAACAGATGCAGTACCCTGTGACTCAAGGCAGTCTCACCTTAACTCCTTCCCTGTGAAGACAGTCCTCGAGGGAGCAATGAGGCTGCTGACTTCCACTTGATCACAACCACCTTTCTACTTCTTCCACCTGGGTTCCTTTGACAGAAACTCCACTAGAACTGTGTTTACACACACACACACACACACACACACACACACACGCACGCACGCACACTTATGCACACACAAAATATACCAAAAAAACTGAAAAGAAATGAGAGTGAGCACAGTCTTTAACCTAAAGTAGCTCTCAAAAATTTTCACTGAACTGCTATTAGCGGAACAATAAACTATGGGGGAAGAGTGGGAACTGCCACAATCTATATCTCACGTTTTATCATAAGAATGCTTGCGCACTTTTCACTCTTTCATAGTATCTGTTTTATTATTTAAAAAAAAACAGGTTTTCAACTTCAGGGGAAAGTCTTCTACCTGTCTCATTGATGAATGGTCAAATAAGATGTAATGGTACTGCACTCATCCATCTGGAGAGACAGGTGGATTAAAGAGAGCTGGAGGTGCGGAGCTGCATACCAAGGCGGTTTCTCCACTCTGTGCATCACAGTATTTTGAAAACTCAGACTGGCAGAGATACGTAAATATGAATAACCGGCTTTTCACTGCTTCTTGAGCTATAGCAGAGTTATTGCTCAGAAAAGTGCTGGAGAGCAATGTAAGTGTATATTCCTGCTGAGAGTTTAAGTCACAAGTTATATGTTGGTTAGAAGGATCTCTGCTCCCCTGATCCATCCCTTTTATTTGTCTCAGAGAAATACTTGCTCGTGGACTTGTTCACTGAAGAAAGATAATGATGCTCTTAACCCATACTATTAATGCTCTAATTCCATCACATCAAATAAACTGAGCCTCACATGAATCATGGTCCCAACCATCAATTCCTGCAACTCACACTTTATTTTCATTGCAAATTTTGATAGTTTTAGTGTGTGTGTGTGTGTGTGTGTGTGTGTGTGTTGCTGGGGATTGAACCTGGGGAGTTCTACTTCCAAGCTACACCCCCCAGCCCTATTTTATTTTTTCATTTGGAAACAGGGTCTTGCTAAGTTGCTAAGAGCCTTGCTAAGTTGCTGAGACTGGTTGCAAACCTGTGATCCTCCTGTCTCAGCCTCTCTAGTACTGAGATTACAGGTGTGCGCCACTACACCTGCTACTATAGGTACTATTTTAGCTAGGCTTCCTAAGAAGGTTGAAGTGCTAATTCTTCATTGGAAGATGCATTCCCAGAGTGTCAGGAGTGAGGGAAAGGGAAAGTGAGACAGGGAAGAATAAGAAGCAAATAGAAATGCAGGTACCAAAGAAGTAAATCCCATGCTCTTTAGTAAAAGTATGGTACTTGTTCTGGATTGTTCTTTGAGCAATTAGGTTATGCTGGGAACTATGTATCCCCCAACAACCCCCTTTCCTGTATGCTTACAGGTCTATATTTGTCCAGGTGGACAAAACTGAGGTCTCCTGATATTTGAGAGATAAAAATGACCCAGCAACAATCACAGTCTGAAAGTTATCTTTGGTTCAAAGTTCAAAAGACAAATGTCATTTCTAACCAATGAGATAAGATGAAGAAGGTTTCTGTCTGTTCTCACTCCTCTCTGTGTTCTCCTCTGCAGAATAACTGTGATCATAGGCCAGCTAACAGACCCTTCAGAGAGACTCACAGAGACCATGGTCAGGAAGAACTAAAAGCCTGTAGATTTCTACACTGGCCTTTGTGGCCCCACAACAGCGGCTTACGTGCCTCACGTCCAGATTTCCCTGCAAGCGTGGCCTCCTTTGCTGTATCAAGGTTGGTCTCTGATCCTTCAACTCTCCCTCTTCAGATTCTTATATCTCCATCTCCTCCCACAGAGATGAAGACTAATTCCTATGCTACATTTCCTTACTCAACATATTTACTGTGGTTCTGCTCCCTGATGGAACCTTGTCTTCTAGGAGCTTAAACCCAGGGCTGAGCTGCTTCAGTGCCTGCCCTGGGGCAGTCACTTGGGAGCAGCTCGGGCAGGACAAGTAGTTCAGAGACCTAGAGACCTGGGTGGCCAAGTGGAGCAGAGGCAGTACTCTAGCTGTGCATTACACAAGCAACAAAAAGGGTTCAGCTTTGAAAATATTTTTATTATTACAAAGTTAACTTGTTTCAGTGAATTGTTCTCATATTATCAAGATGAACAATAGCTTATTTCACTTTTATTGAGACATCATTTTGGTTTGTTGAGACATCATTTTGGTTTCTTGAATGGAATCAATAAATCAAACATCAGTTGGAAAATTCTAACCAGTACCCTCTCTCAGCTATGGGAGCATCCTATCTGAGTTTCTCATTTGGGTACAAATTAAAAGATTAAGATGAGTATTCCCTGTGTAATTTACCTTTTATGAAGTAGATTTGTAAACAAACTTACCATTTTTACAATATCAAAGGAACCTAGTCAGAAAATCAAAGGGCAAACTCTGAAACAATGAGTTCCGGCAGGAGGGTTGCAATGTTCCAGAGTGCATCTAGGTGTGAGGGGTCTTGATCTAGCCTCACTTGCTGCCTGTCAGATTTGGTGGTGGCTTTGCATATGTGCGTACATTTTTTCCCCAGTTGATGCAGTGCCCCTTAACAATCAAATACATCATCGAAATTTTTCTTTCCAAGAACACTGCCAACATGAACTCTTGGGTAGGCCGGGCATGGTGGCACAGGCCTGTAATCTCAGTACTTGGGAAGCTGAGCCAGGAGGATCACAGGTTCCAAGCCAGCCTCAGCAACTTAGCGAAAACTTCAGTAATTTATCATGATCCTGTTTCAAAATGAAAAATAAGAAGGCCGGGGGGGGGGGCTCGGAGGTAGAATGCCCCTGGGTTCAACCCCCAGTACCAAAAATGAATGAATGAATGAAATACACTTTATATTACAACCATATCACAAACTACGAATAGAAAATAACCCTTAAAAAAACCAGGCATGGTGGTGCACACTTGTAATCCCAGTACTTGGGAGGCTGAGACAGGAGTATCCAGGTTCGCGGCTAGCCTCAGCTACTTAGTGAGGCTCTCCTCAACTTAGTGAGACCCTGTTTCAAAATAAGGAATAAAAAATAGAGCTGGGGGTGTAGCTTGGAGGTAAAATGCCCCTGGATTCAATCCCCAGTACCAAAAAAAAAAAAAGAAAAGAACCCTAAAAATAAATGTTCTGATGCCAGGCATGGTGGTACATGCCTATAATCTCAGTACTTGGAAGGCTGAGACAGGAGGAGACCCTTAGCAACTTAGTGAAACCATGTTTCAAAAATAAATAAATAAATAAATAGGGCTGGGGGTGTATCTCAGAGGTAGAAAGAGAAAACAAAAACAAAAACAAAAACACCTTGGTAAGCATCTGGCAAGCTCAAAAGTCCGACTTTCAGGTTCTGAACTCCCATTGATCCTACATCCTCCATTCCCACACTCTCAGGATCTGCCCAGATGACTTGCTGATCTAACCCAGAAAATATTGTTCTCTCCACTTCCGAGTGAACCTTTCACTGAGCGTGCTTTATCAGTGTCTAAAAGGATAGAGAACTGGGATTTTGTGAAGCTTATAGGTTAACCTGTGGTGGCGAGGGTGGGGAACTTGTTGACTTGTTTAATTCTGCAAATCCTTTCTGAGTGCCTGCTATACATTAGGCATTATTCTAGGGGCTTGAGATATTATGGGTAAGCACAACAAAGTCCCTGTCCTCATGTAGCTTACATTCTTGCAGAGGGAGACAGGTAATAGACAGATACAGTCGATGACTGTATTAGAAACTCGTATGTGGTAAGGGGGAGGGGAGTTGAGCATGTTAAGAGGGACAGCGTAGGGTTGCCAAGTTGCATTATTGAATAAAGTGATCAATCTTAGCTTCAATGAGAAGTTGACACTTGGGCAAAGACTTGAAGGTGATGAGGGAGTTAATCAAGCAGATATGTGGGAGTGAGGGTGCAGGGGGAGGGGGTGACCGCAGGGCTTAAACTCCCGTCAGTGAGATGAGCCACTGCTCATACCTAGTGCTCCAGGAAGGGCCTTAGAATGAGTGGGACAGAGTGAGTGGGGGTGAGGCGTTGGGTGCCAGATCATGTAGGGCTGGTAGCTATTGTGAAGACTTGGAATTTTACTCTGAGTGAGATGGGGATCAATCACAGGATTCCATACAGAGAAACAAAGTTATTTGACTTGTGTTTTAGAAGAGCCACTCTGGCTGCTTCGTTGGAAATAGACTGGGGTGGGAGGCAAGCCTGGGATCAGGAAGGAGGCCATTCTCTTCAGCCCAGTCAGTGATAAGGGCGTCACTGAGCAGGCGGTAGAGTGGTTATGGTAACCACTGGTAGAATTCAGCATGCATTTTAAAGGTAGCGCCAACTGGGGTTTCTGATGGATTCAATTTTTGATAGATTAGATTGTGCTGGTAAGTGCTTGCTTGAGTTATGGTTGAGACATTTTCATTATACCATCCACTTGGTGAGGTTGAGGAGAGGAAACATAGGGCCCTCCTGCCCCCAGCTACCAGGTAGTGCTAATCACTGGTAAAGATCCAAGTACCTGAGAGTGACCATTACAGTGTTCCATTCCCTAGGAATCACACATGTGTGCACGCACGCATACACATACACACACACACACACACACACACACACACACACACACACACACTCAAACACAAGATTAATCCACATGGAAAAAGAGATGTTTGGGCATACACATGATAAATTCCTTAAATATACAAAAGTATAAAATGAAGTTTCCTGCCAAAGCTATTGAATAAAATTAGGAAAGTGAAATCTACTGCTTCCTTTCTCAGGGTCTAATTTGAAAAATGAGACTTTCACATTGGCAAACTCTGACCTAGAACATACTTAGCCCACAGGCCCTTGCAGGGTACCAGATCCTTAAAGTTTCCTTGTTATTAGTTTACTCTTTGGAGAAGCCGCCTCTCCTCCAGAGGAACTAAAGGAGCAAGCACCCCACATTCTTGCTGGACAAGCATGCTAAGGGAGTCCAGAGCTCTCCAGGGAACATGAACATGGCAGTAGATGCTGCTAACCTGAAGCAAGCCAGATCTTCCTTCTGTGCCTTGGAAGTGTTATTTCTCTGTATTTATGTCCAACCCTCTACTACTACTGGGAGGAATGAGCCAGCACAGGATGCACTGTACAGGAATGTGCAGGGGGGTAGTGAGACTTTTAAGTGGTTACCAGACATCCCATTTTGAGCCAGTATGAGGAAGTCTCTCCTTTCAATTCTCCTTCATTTTGGAGGTTGACCTCAAGAAGCAAATCTCAGTTTGTGATCATGCTTGTAATATCTCTTTAACACTTGCATAGCTCCTCCCATTTTAACAATCAGCAGATCCCAGACTCAGAGCCATTGATCATAATAGGATGTTTCTAGAATTTAATAAAATGTTGTGTTTGTTAGTTTTCACAGCACTTATTTTTAGGGTTATTTTCTAAAAATTGTTCTAAATATTGTATTTTTATATGAATTTATTTATTTATTTATTTATTTATTTATAATACTGGGGATTGAACCCAGGGGTATTCTAACTCCAAGATACACCCCTGGCCCTTTTTTATTTCGAAACAGGGTCTTCTAAATTGCTGAGGGTCTCACTAAGTTTCTGAGGCTGGCTTTGAACCTGTGATCCTCCTCTCTCAGTCTCTCAAGTACTGAGATTACAGGTATGTGCCACCATGCCAAGCTAAAATTTATTTCTAAAATGAATTCATTTAAGAAAATTTTTAAAAAGAAAATCTAACAAAAACATATTAGGAGCTGAGTGTCATGGTAGACACCTGTAATCCCAGTACTTGGGAGGCTGAGACAGGAAGATCGCAGGTTCTTAGCCAACCTCAGCAACTAAGTGAGGCTCTGAGCAACTTAGTGAGACCCAAATTCAAAATAAAAAATAAAAAATAAAAAAATACAATAGGGCTAGGGGTGTAGCTCAAAGGTAGAATTCCTCTGGGTTCAATCCCCAGTACCAAAAATAAATAAATAAATATAGGAAAGTAATACTGTAGACGATATATAGATATGGCAAAAAAATCATAAAAGTCTTAAGAGAAAACTGAAAGTTGAGGAAAACTGGTAAATAGGAAAAGACTAAGTTCTGAACCTAACACTAAATTTTCCTAGCAGTTTGCCTTTGAACAAGTTTCTGAAGCTAAGTCCCAGGTGGCTTTTTTCTTCCTCCTTTTCTCTTCCTCCTCCTCTCCCCTCCCCTCCCCTCCCTCATTCCTCTTCTTCCTCCTCCACTGAGCTACATCCCCAGCCTTATTTCTTTTTTCTTTTTTTTTTTTGTGGCACTGGGGATTGAACCCAAAGGCATTCTACCTTCGAGGTACACCCCCAGCCCAATTTTTTTATTTCTTATTTGGAAACAGGGTCTCGCTAGGTTAATGAGTCTCAGTACTTGCTGAGGCTGCCCTCGAACCTGCAATCCTCCTGTCTCAGCCTCCCAAGTACTGGGATTACAGGTGTGCGCCACCACATCCAGCCCTTTTTTTGAGACAAGCCAGGCATGGGGACACATGCTTGTAATCCCAGTACTTGGGAGGCTGAGACAGGAGGAGTACAGGTTCAAGGACAGCCTCAACGACTTAGTGAGGCTGTCAGCAACTTCTGGCATCCAGGTTCTTCTTTTTTTTTTTTATACTTTATTTTGAAACTGGGTCTCACAAAGTTGCGGAGGGCCTCACTAAGTAGCTGAGGCTGGCCACGAACCCGGATCCTCTGGTCTCCGCCTCCCAAGTATTGGGATTACAAGCGTGCGCCACCACACCGGGCCCAGGTTCTTCTTTTATAAAAGAGTTTGTAAAAACTTTAAAAACCTAGTAAGGTTACTGTGAAAGTGGTAATATAACATGCAAATGCTTCCTACATGGAAAGCTCTGGACAAATCTTCCAAAAGCCCATCCTTCCTTGGAAGTAAAACAAACTATCATGATCTTCATGAAACTTCAGCTTCCTGCCAGGAACGAACTCATTAACCCCCACACCTCTGCTTCCTACACTCCTCCTGCATTCTGCTTTTCTTATAGACAGTTTTAGACTTGCCTTACTCCTTCTACTTGGTTACAAACTTTGTGAGGGCAGCGCTTTGTCCAAAGCCTTGTGTGTCATGAGTGATTCATACATAGTTGGATAGCTTAATTCAACAGATCTTATTCAGTGACAAATTTGTGCCCACCACAAAAACTTTAAAGCACCCTGCCTCTGGAAACCATGAAAAGGCATTGAACATATCAGTCCACAGTCTGAGGATCAATACACACATAATAAATACAGTCCAAGGACAGAATCACTGTCTCACACACACTATGACTTATACTTTTTCCAATGTCTGTGGCTATTGTGGCTGAGAAACACTGGATTCAATAACTCTCAAAAACATTGTACTGCTCTTGGCTCATACTCAAAGCTAATGTTAAGACATTGTTTAAGTTGAAAAGACTCTATTTTCATTTTTTAAAAATTTTATTGGTACATTGTAATTATAAATCATAGTGAGATTCAGAGTGATACAAACACACATGTACATATCACTTGGTGTATTTCCCTCTGCGTCCCACACCACTCCTCCCTCCTCCCTCCTTTCTCACCAGTGTTAGTGAGGCTGGTAGTGATAGCTTCATACATAACATTATTTGAACTGTTTCTTTCCTCAGTCCTGCTTTTTCCCCTCCCCACATCCCTCCCCCAGTCTCCACCCACTATTATATTGACTCTTAAGATTGTACTACAAGCCGGGCATGGTGGTAGATGCCTGTAATCCCAGTACTTGAGAGGCTGAGACAGGAGGATTGCAGGTTGGAGGCCAGCCTCAGCAATTTAGTAAGATCCTGTTTCAAAATACAAATAGGAGCCAGGCGTGGTGGCGCATGCTTGTAATCCCAGTACTTGGGAGGCTGAGACTAGAGGATCCAGGTTCGTGGCCAGCCTCAGCTACTTAGTGAGGCCCTCTGCAACTTAGTGAGACCCTGTTTCAAAATAAAGAATAAAAAATAGGGCTGGGGGTGTAGCCCGGAGGTAGAATGCCCTTGGGTTCAATCCCCAGTACCACCAAAATAAATAAATAAATTAATTAATTAATCAATCAATCAATAAATAAAAATAAAAATAGGGCTGGGGGTATAGCTCAGAGGTAAAATGCCCCTGGGTTCAATGCCCAGTAACACACACCCACGTACACACACATACACATGCACACACACACATTGCAATACAATATCAAGCCAGTTTTTGAAAGGTAAGTATGTCTTACCTGATATGTTGCACAGAGAAAAGAGGTTATGTACTAGTGTTAGGTATTTTGATAAATACCAAAAGAAGCACCATTATGTATTGCTAACAAATTACATGTGGCATTACTTAAATATAGCATTTCAAGATTAGTTTCTCACTGTATTATAAGACCACTTTGTGAAACACACAGATAAGATTTCCATTTTACACAGAGAAAGCTGAGGCACTGATAAGTTGTGATTTGTCCCTGGTCACATTGACTAATGTAAGTTCTGGAACTCTGTACTCTTGGCCTCAAATACTTTCCCATTGCCACACTAGGCCACATTGCCCTAGAGACCTGGACAGGAACATTAAGGGAGGTCCATATACCACATGCATAAATATTCAAAGTTATAAATCAAACAAACTGCTCAATAAAATGTGTTCTGCCCTCCTACCTTGACAATTGTAATGACCTGGAAGGAATTCAGAATTTTCAAACTCCTTGTAGTTCTAACTGGATGACTTGACAGAGCAGGAGGATATGGCCTTGGGTCCTAAGCCTCTTCTCTCCCCACTTCCAGCTCTAATCCTTCCCAGGAGGGGAGTGTCTTCATATTCACACCTGGGGATAATCCAGCCCTCATAACCAAGCTGTCTATACTCTCTTCAAACAGCTTTTCCTTGGCACCAGGGCCACAGGTATCCAGTGATCTACAGAACCAATGCAATCCCTGTCAAAATCCTAATAGTATTCTTTATATTACTAGACAAAAAAAATACTAAAGTCTGTATTGAAATGCAAAATCCCTAAATAGCCAAAGTAATCTTGAGCAAGAAGAACAAAGCTCATCATACTTCCTGATTTCAGGATACATTACAAAGCTATAGTAATCCAAACAGCATGGTATTGTTATAAAAACATACATAGATACACATGGAACAAAACAGAAGAATACATAAAACTACTAGAAGAAAACAAGAAAAAAGCATGACATTGCCCTGGGCAATGATTTTTTAAAATATAAAACCAAAAGGCAATACAAGAAAAAAGACAAGTGGGTAACCAGGCGTGGTGGCGCACGCCTGTAATCCAGTACTTGGGAGGCTAAGACAGAAGGATCACAGGTTCGAGGACAGCCTCAGCAAGTAGTGACACTCTCATCAACCTAGAGAGACTTGTTTCCAAATAAGCAATAAAATTGGGTTGGGGTGTAGCTCAAAGGTAGAATGCCTCTGGGTTCAATCCCCAGTATCACACACACACAAAAATAAGTGAGACTACCTTATGATCCAGTAATTTCACTTTTCAGTATATATCCAAAGAAAATGAAATCAAAATCTCCAATAATATCTGCACTCCCCTCATCATTTATACATTTCACCAGTATTCACAATAGTCAAAATATGGAAACAACCTCAATGTTTGTTGGCAGGTGAGTGGATAAAGAAAATGTCTCACACACACACACACACACACACACACACACACACACACACAAAATGGAATATTATTTAATCTTTAAAAAGAAGGAAATCCTGCCATTTGTGACAATATGGATGAAACTGGATGAACCATTATGCTAAATGAAATAAGCCAGATGCAGAAAGACAAATTCTGCACGATTCACTTGTATGCAGAATATAGAATAGTCAAACTCATAGACGCAAAGAGTAGAATGTTGGTTGCCAGGGGCAAAGAGAAGGGGAAATGGGGAAACACTGCTCAAGGGGTACAAAGTTTCACTTAATGCAAGATGATAAGTTATGACGCTCTAATGTACAACAATGTGAATATAATTAACTATTGTATACTTGCAATTTGCTAAGAGGGTGGATCTTAAGGGTTCATACACACACACACACACACACACACACAGAGAAAATGAAAAAAATATAATTATATCAACTGATAGGTATGTTAATTAACTTGGTTATGGTTATTATTTTATAATGTATATCATTATAAAATCATCAAATTTTACATTTTAATTATATATACTTTTGTCAAGAATACTCCAATAAATCTGGAGTAAAAATAAAAATAAAGTTGCAAAACTTTAGAGGTAAAAAGAATCATCATGCCAGGTGTGGTGGTGCACATCTGTAATTGTGGTACTTGGGAGGCTGAGACAGGTTCGAAGCCAGCCTCAGCAAGTTAGTGAGTCCCTCAGAAATTTAGCATGACCCTGTTTCAAAATAAAAAATAAAAAGGGCTAGGGGTGTAGCTCAGAGTCAGAATGCCCATAGACCAAGCAAAAGAAAGCCTACAAAACTACAAAATAAAACATAAAATTTAGATGCCTGACAAGGTAAAAGTAAGTTAACAAGAGTTGCAAGAGGAAAGGGAAAAGAAAGCAAATGGCATTGTAAATATGCTGATATTCTTACTTCTAATTGTTGGAAGTTAACTGGTAAGTACAATATAAAATTGTGTGGTAGAGAAGAAATAGAAGGTGAAGGAAAATATATTAACTTAATCAGTGCTTTGGTAGGAAAATAATAGAAATGTCTGAAAAATAGAGGATTAGAACATTATATAAAGTTGTAATTGTAAAATAACAACTAGAATAATGCAAACCTTCCCATTTAACAAAAGAAATGCAAGAAAAAAGGCAAACTCCATACTAGTGATATATATTTTAAAATATAAAACAATTACAAAAATAACGTAGCAAAATTGAGACCAAATATATCTGTAAAATCAATAAAAATAAATGGACTAAACTTACCTATTAGAAAAGAAGTACATTTAGATTATATTACAAAGCAAAAACAAATTCAATGCTGAATCTGAGATATACCTAAAACAAATTAATTCAGTAAGACTGAAAATAAAAGGCTGGGTTGAAGTAAACTGGTCATATGCAAACAAAAAGAAAGCAGGGATTGTGATCTTACAGCAGACCAGGTTGGATTCAGGCCAAAAACTATTAAATGGAAAAAAAAGGGATCTTTACAATGTTCAAGGGTACAATTCACTAGGAAAAGATGAATAATTTATATCTGTGTATCAAATAAAATAGCATTAACATTCATAAAGCAAGAATAGCAGATGAAACACATCAGTGCCAGAAGACTAGTCACCTCAGTCTATAATAGATCAATAAGGCAAGAGATAAGTAAAATTAAAATATACCTCAAAAATACCATGAGTATTATGGTCCTTAGCCCCCCAAAAATCATCCTTATTATTAAAACAGAGACTATATCTTCAAATGATCATAGGAAATTTGTAAAAATTCACCATGTATTAAGCCATAAAGAAAATATCA
Organism: Glis glis; assembly: GCA_004027185.1. NCBI lineage: Eukaryota > Metazoa > Chordata > Mammalia > Rodentia > Gliridae > Glis > Glis glis. Next base: position 16,667 of record PVJS01011220.1, on the reverse strand, counting down.
ATAAATTGCAATCAGGAAACAAAAGGGTGGACAACTCTGATCACAATGCTGTAAGTGTAGAAATGAAAAGCAAAACCATATTACACAAAACCTCTACCACTACTACTTGAAAATTTGAGAAGTTGGAGCTCTCTTAGTTCTTGGGTAATAGATGAAAAGCAAACTAAAATTTCAGAATATATAAGAAATAACAATGAAATTCCACATCAGAATCAATGGGATAATAAAACCATGCTCTAGAGTGACATTAAAGTCATAAAATACGTCTATTAATACAAAGAAAGAATAAAACATATGAATTAATAAATTAGAAAGTAAACCACAAATTAATCCAAGGCGATGAGAGGAAAAAGTGATAGAGATAAATCATAAATTAGTAATTTAGAAAACATAAAGAGTAAAACCAATACATATATGCAAATGCTATTTTTAAAGAAAAACAGAGAACAAAATACAAATGGTTGAGGGAACTTGACCCAAAATATAGGAAAAGCAAAAATACACGGAATGAGAAATAAAAGAGGGTAATAATCACTCACGCAGAAGAAATCAAAGGAATCATAAGAGACTGCTTACCCCTGTTACAGATAACTTTATTATCTGCGAAAATAAAGTTGGAAACAGGGATCAGTAGATGAGTAGACTTTGAAATTTATTCTCTGTTTTATCAACAAAGACTATCTTACTCATACTATTATAACTAAGTAAATATTTCGTGGAAAAACTGACTTAGGAGAGAGAAAATCCAAATGGACTGATTACCACAAAAGAAATAAAGCTGCAAATACTGAATCCTTTTTTCCCTTCCCTTGACAAAATGCATCAGACCCAGAAGTTTCACAGAAAATTCATAGTGGAACAGACAATTCCAATGCTATTTAAAGTGTTTCCAAGTACATTAAAAGGAAACTTTAGGGCCAGGGATGTAGCTCAATGGCAGATCATTTTCCTAGCATGTGTCAGGCTCTGGATTCAATCCCCAGCACCACACAAAATAAACTACATCTCCAGTCCTGTGAATTTTTTTAAGTGCAGCTATTGGGTTTCATAAAATAATGTATGGTTTCCTCTTCTTTCTACCTTTCATTCAACACATTTTCTAAGGGCCTTCATAAGCCAGGTACTCTGTTAGGTTCTGATCAGACCAACATGAATAAGGTACAAAAGTCAGTTCTCTGTAGAATCGATAGTTTCTTTTTATTTATTTATTTATTTATTTATTTATTTATTTATTTATTTTTGTGGTACTGGAGATTGAACCCAGGGGCATTCTACCTCCGAGCTACACCCCCAGCCCTAATTTTTATTCTTTATTTTGAAATAGGGTCTCACTAAGTTGCGGAGGCCTCGCTAAGTAGCTGAGGCTGGCCGGGAACCCGGATCCTCCAGGTCTCAGCCTCCCAAGTACTGGGATTACAAGCGTGCGCCACCACACCCGGCTAGAATCGATAGTTTCAAAAATAAAAATGTGAAACAATAATTTCTCTAGTAGTTAATTTTATTATTTGCTTTGTTGTACATGCTAAAATATTTTACTGTATAGCCAAATTTTGTTTTGAAATATAGGAGTATAAATGATAAACATCTAAATGTATTTTCAACAAGAAAAATAATGCTCAAAGCTCACCCTATCACTAATCAGCTCTTTTTTTTTTCTTTTTGGTACTGGAGATTGAACCCAGAGCCATTCTACCTCTGAACCACACCCCCAGCCCTATTTTATTTTGTATTTTGAAACAGCATCTCAGTAAGTTGCTGAGGGTCTCACTAACTTGCTGAGACAGGCCTCAAACCTATGATACTCCTGTCTCAGCCTCCCAAGTGCTAGGATTACAGGCGTGTGCCACCACACCCAGCTACTAACTAATTGTTTTATTTCAGATATTTCAATAGTTTCTCTAGAGGTGTGATCTGTGACTTACATGGTATCTTATACAAACGATATGACGTTTATGATTTCAACGATCATTTTTAATGTATTTATAATTAACATACATCAATTACCACACTGTTTCTCATCCTAAATTAGTCATTCTTCCTTTATCTGGTAAGGCATTATTATATTATTATTCTGTCCTATAGTTTAATATTGCTCATCTAAAATTTCATGCTAATTTTGCCTAATATTTAGAGGTTTTTAGTAAATTATATGTGTGGGGGGAGTACTGGGGATTGAACCAGGGGCATTCTACCTCCTAGCTACATCCCCAGCCCTATTTTTTTTTTTCTTTGAAACAGGATCTTGCTAAACTGCTGAATCTGGCCTTGAACCTGTGATCTTTCTGTCTCAGTCTCCTAAGTACTGGGATTACAGGCATGTGCCACCATGCCTGACTTCTTAATAAATTCTTATAAAACACATTCTTTTTTTTGCGGTACCGGGGATTGAACCCAGGGGCGTTCTACCTCTGAGCTACACCCCTGGCCCTGTTTTTTATACTTTATTTTAAAACCGGGTCTCACAAAGTTGCGGAGGGCCTCACTAAGTAGCTGAGGCTAGCCACGAACCCGGATCCTCCAGTCTCCTCCGCCTCCCAAGTACTGGCATTACAAGCGTGCGCTACCATGCCCAGCCTCCTATTTTTTATACTTTATTTTGAAACCGGGTCTCATGAGGTTGCGGAGGGCCTCACTAAATAGCTGAGGCTGGCCGCGAACCCGGATCCTCCTTTCTATGCTTCCCAAGTACTGGGATTACAAGAATACGCCACTGCACCTGGCTAAAACACATTCTTAATAAGACTGTGATCTAAATGATCCAGAGTAGAATAGGGACACGAAGAAAATCTGAGCTTATTCTCATATTCCATTGTGGATGCTGTGAAATACTGGAATAGGGTTTTCCTGCACCTCTTACCACGAGTTAATTTAGATTAATCATTATCACCGTTTTATGACTTTGAAAATCTAGGGTCTCAGAATCAGGAATTAAAATTGTTTATGCATTTTAAAAGAAAGAATTTTCGCACTCCAACCTGAGTGTAACTCAAAGGGTGGAATATCAAAATCTTTTTTTGGAAGGAAAGAAGGAAGGAAGAGAGAGAGGGAGGGAGGGAGGGAGGAAGGGAGGGAGGAAGGAAGGAAGGAAGGAAGGAAGGAAAAAAAAATTTTTTTTCCGGTACCGGGGATTGAACGCAGGGGCGTTCTACCTCCGCGCTACACCCCCGGCCCTATTTTTTTTTTTTATACTTTACTTTGAAACTGGGTCTCACGAAGTTGCAGAGGGCCTCATTAAGGAGAGAGAGAGTGAGAGACAAGGGAGAGAGAGAGAGAGAGAGAGAGAGAGCGCTGAGGCTGGCCGCGAACCCGGATCCTCCGGTCTCTGCCTCCCAGGAAGGTTGCTTCTTATCCACAGAAAAGTGTTAACTTCAAATTACTTAAAAAATTATACTAATGGTGAAAAACATAATGGGAATTTTCTTATCATGAAAGTAAATTTGGTGTGTTAGTTTTTGTCACTGTGACAAAATACCTGAGAAAAGCAACTTTAAAAAGAAAGAAAGATTTTGGCTCATAGTTTCAGAGTTTTCAGTTGACACTCTCTGTTATTTCTGGGCCTGGGTGAGGCAGAGTATCATGGTAGAAAGAGTGCAGCAGAGCAAAGATGCTCACCTTACCTCAAACAAAAAGAGAGGAAAGGTCCAGGGACAGAAAATCCCCTTCAAAGACACATCCCAGTGATCTACCTCTTCTAACTAGGCCCCACCCCCTGAAGTTTCCACCATCTTCCAATAGAGTCCCCACCTGGGGACCAAGTCTTTAACATGTGAGTCTTTGGGGGAAAACCCAGATCAAAACAAAACATTTGGTTTCATTCTTTTCTAAGGAAGTAAACTATATTGGTGCACTGCATTTAAATATAACATTTATATGCTAATAGCAATAGATGAATCATTTTCATTAAAAAATATGCTATACAAATTGACTTTCTAGAATGAGGGATTTTAACCATAATACTTAAAAAAATTGAGTCATTTTTTTGGTTGCAAAAAGCTCTCTTCTGTTCACAGAAACAGATGGTATGTAATATTTGACCTGCTCAGAGAAGACAGAATTGAAAAGGACATGAACAAGAGTATAAACATATGAATTTCAAAATGCTACAGGTATATACGAAATTTCTAGTTTAAAATGCTCTTAAAAAAGAGTATACCTCTCATCGAATATCAGATCTTGTCTACATAGTGGACCTGAAAGAAGAGGCAGCTTGAAATGAAGAAAATCATTCATCAGAGTAGTCTGCTTCTCATTCACATCTCTTATGGAAAAAAAAGAAAAAATACATTTTTTTTTATTGAGGAAATGAAGAACTCAAGCTATGGCTATCACTTCAAATGTGTAGCAGGCACACTGTGTTGCCTACTCAGCTCGCAATAATTCTACCAAGTGGCTGTATTTGTCCCACTCATTCTATCCCTCACTTGGGGAAGTGTTCATCCTCCCTTGCTCTGAATAGGAGGTGCCCACCTACCAAATGAATATGTATATGGATCAAGAAAGATTAATTAAGCCGGGCGTGGTGGCGCA
>PVJS01011220.1:0-12040 GCA_004027185.1 Glis glis | reverse complement strand
GGATAGCAGATCCAAAATGATAAAGCCCAAAGTCATAGAGAAGCAGATCCAAGATAGGGAAAGAGGAAGAGAGGAAGAAGAAATTTAAATTATCACTTCACATTCATCAGAATAGGTACTTGTCGAGGGCTGTCTTAGAATGCACAGGCTGGATGGGATTCGTCTGCAAGCGGACACATTCCAAAGGACCTGGTGTAATCTTTAAGGTGCGGTCTTTGATGTCCTCTCCACCCAGTAATGGTTATTCCCTCCTTCCTCCTACTTGTCACATCTGCCTCACTGACCTTCTTTATTGTAACTCATGACAATCGTTAGTTTCTGTGTTTGATTAACTTTTATGATGCCTTGTCTAAAGTTTCTATAAAAGCAAGGTGCTGGCTACAGAATTACAGGAGAATTTGTTATCTCTATTTCCTCCCCGACACCCCAGATTATTGAATGTAATTATTCTGCAAATTATTATATCAGACTTTGTGTCGTTATCGTGAGAGAAAGACTAGTGTCAGGGAGCTGCCTTAGAGCAGTGACCTTCCGTGGTAGGAACCGTGAAACAATCTTTAGGAAGTTGCAGGGAGCAGTGACCTTCCATGGCAGGAACCACGGAACAATTATTAGGGAGCTGCAAGAAGCAGCACCCTCCATGGCGGGACTACAGAGCAAGTAGTGTCCGCCAGAGCACCCAATAGGTACTATTAAAAAAAACAGAAAAATAAGTGTTGGCAGGGATGTGGAGAACTTGGAACCTTTGAGTACAGTTGGTAGGAATGTAAAATAGTGCAGCTACTGTGGAAAATAGTATGTTGGTTCCTCAAAACCTTAAAAATAGATTTGTCATATGATCTAGCAATTCTACTTCTCTGTATATATCTAAGAGAATTAAAGCAGAGTCTCAAAGAGATATTTGTATACTTATATTCACATCAGGATTATTTCATAATAACCAAAATGTAGAAGCAACCTAAATGGCCACTATGAATGAATAAACAAAATGTGGCATATGCAAATGCAATGGAATATTAATTAATCATAAAATGGAAGGGAATGCAGACAACATGTCACAATATGGATGAGCCCTGAGGACATTATGGTGTGTGAAATAATCCATACACAAAGAGCAAAAAACCATATGATTCTACTTACACATGAAATACCTATTAGCTAAATATATAGAAACAGAAAATAGAATGGTGGCTGGGGAAGGGGGGGAAATGGTGAATTGTTGAATATAGAGTTTAAGTTTAATAAGAAAGAAAAGTGAAGACTGGTTATACAACAATGTAAATATCTTTGTCACCACTGAACTGTATGCTGAAAAATGGTTAAGATGGTACATTTTATATTAGTGCATTTTACTATAATAAAAATAAAAAATATAAAAACTGGTTATTCATTTGTAGAAAAATGGAATTAAATAATTACCTCTCACCCTACATAGGAGTCAACTCAAGATGGATCAAAGACCTGGAAATTAGACCAGAGACTTTGAAGCTGCTAGAGGAGGGTAGAGGTCTAACACTCCAACATATAGGCACAGGTAGAAACTTCCTCAACAAGATCCCCAAAGTTCAGGAAATTAAAACAAGAATTAATAAATGGGATGGCATTAAACTAAAAAGTTTCTTCTCATTAAAGGAAACCATCAAGAGTCTAAAGAGAAAGCTTACAGAATGGGAGAAGCTCTTTGCCAGTTATCCCTCTGATAGAGGACTAATAACTAGAATATGCAAAGAACTTAAAAAGACTTTACACTAAAAAAAAAACAAATAATCTAATCAAGATATGGGCAACTGAACTAAATAGACACTACACAAAGAGATATAAATGGCCAATAAATATATGCAAAAATGTTCAACATTATTAGCAACCAGGGAGATGCAAATCAAAACTATGCTGAGATTCCATCTAACCCCAATCAGAATGGCAATTATCAAGAAGACAAAAAACAAAAAATACTGGCAAGGATGTGAGGAAATTGGAACTCTTCTACACTGTTGGTGGGATTACAAATTCATTCAACTGCTATGGAGATCAGTGTGGAGATTCCTCAGAAAACTGGGAATGGATCCACCATATATATGATCCAGCTATTCCACTCCTGGGTATCTTTCCAAAGGGACTGAAATCAGAGAATTACAGTAATATATGCATGTCCATGTTCATAGCAGCACAATCCACAATTGTCAAATTATGGAACCAACCTAGGTGGCCACCAACAGATGAATGGATTACAAAATTGTGGGATATACACACAATGGAATTCTACTCAGCAATAAAGAAAAACAAAATTATGTCATTTGCAGGAAAATGGATGGACCTGGAGAACATTATATTAAGTGAGATTAGTCAGTCACAGAAAGTGAAGAGCCATATGTTTTCTCTAATATGTGGAAGCTAAGAAGTAATCGGGATACCAGAGGGGCTTCAGATAATGGGAGGAGAAACTTCAGTGGAGCCAGGGAGGTGGTCTAGGGGAAGGAGAGGGGAGAGAGTGAGGATCAATGAAGGAATTACTTCCATCAACATTAGGTACATACATAAGAATACCAACGTTAATCTCAATACCATGTATGGGGAAGGGGAGGTGAATGGAGAGGGAACCGGGGAAAGCCCACCAAGTGCTGTGTGCATGTATGTCACTATCACTATGATTTACATTATGATGTGAGACTATAATGCACCAATAAAAGTATATATAAAAATCTAAAATTAAACAAATTCTTAAAATCATTAGAAGCTGTGGTGGTAATCCCACTATTCAGGAGGCTGTAGCAGAAAGATGGCAAGTTTAAGGCCAGCCTGGGCAATTTAGTGAAACCCTATCTTACAGTATAATTAAAAAGAAGGGCTGGAGATGCAACTCAGTGGTAGAGAATTTGCCTAACATGTGTGAGGCCCTGGGTTCAATCTCCAATACAGAATGAATGATTGAATAAAATCAGAAGAAAACATGTGTGACATCAAAAGTAAAAGCTAAAGCCAGGTGTGGTGGTGCACACCTGTAATCCTATTACTTGAGAGGCTGAGACAGGAGGATAGCAGGTTCAAAGAAGTCAAACAAAAAATGCTGATGAGCATGTGAGGAAATAGGAACTCTTCTACACTGTTGGTGGGATTGCAAATTACTTCAACCGCTATGGAGATCAGTGTGGAGATTCCTCAGAAAACTGAGAATGGCCCCACCATATGATTGAGCTGTATCACTCCTGGGTATCTTTATAAAGGAAATGAAATCAGAATATTATAGAGATACGTGCATATTCATGTTCATAGCAGCACAATCCACAATAGCCAAATTATGGAACCAACCTAAGTGTCCATCAACAGATGAATGGATTACAAAATTATGGAATATACACACAATGGAATTCTACTTAGCAATAAAGAAGAACAAAATGAGGTCATTTACAGGAAAATGGATGGACCTGGAGAACATTATACTAAGTGAGATTAGCCAGTCACAGAAAGTGAAGGGTCATAGGTTTGCTCTCATATGCAGAAGCTAGGGAGTAATTGAGATACAAGAGGGACTTTAGATAATGGAGGAGAAACCTCAGTGGAGCCAGGGAGGGGGTCTAGAGGAGGATGGAGGGGGACAGGGAGAATTAATGAAGAAATACTTCCACTGACATTATGTACATATGCGAGAATACCAAAGCCAATCTCAATATCTTGTATGGGGAATATAAAATAAATATAAAAAATAAATAATGTGTCAATGTTGATTATATGTTGGTCTTTGTGTTATGGTTACATTTTAAAAATCTTTTACACATTTTCTGTAATGAACATTATTGATTTACATATTAAGAAAATCTAATAATGAATTTTAATTAAGAAAAATGCAATACCATGTTTTTTTCTTTTTATTATTCACCAAAGATTGTGAAACATTGTAAAATTCAGTGTTGGTGAGGGCATGGAAATGGGTAATCTAATACACTGCTATGAGAGTATAATCTGGTATAACTTTTTTGAAAAGCAATTTAGTCAGATTTATAGCATAAAATTAATCTGTAGTGTTTAATTCTTTTTATCTGAATGAACCACTTTTGACAGTGGATTTTCAGGAAATTACAGGGTAGGAAAATGCCTTTCCTTGAGCACATAATACACTTTAATACAGAAAGGACTGGAATTCAAGTGAGGAGGACTAAGAAGGGGGTTAGGAAAAAATGCAGTGATTCTGGAAATAACATGGAAATTATGGAAATAGGGTGATTAGTAAAATAGGGTAAAAACAATTCCTTCAGATAGCTTTATAATCTGTTTCTATTCACTAGCAGAGAGCATGAAAGTCACATCTAAATCTTAATTTTTATTAACAAAAATGTTAGTAAAGTAACTTTATTTTACCAAGTGATGACTGTTTTCTTTTTCCTTATTCTTTTCCTCCCTCCCTCCCTCCCTCCCTCCCTCCCTTCCTTCCTTCCTTCCTTTCTCTTCCTTCCTTTTTATTTTTTGGCACTGGGGGTTGAATCCAGGGTCATCTACCTCAGAGCTACACCCCCAGAACCCTTTTTGTTTTTTGAAACAGAATTTCACTGAGGTTCAGAATTTTGCTGAGGTTCTTGCTAGGTTGCTGAGGCTGGCCTCAAACCTGCTATCCTCTTGTCTCAGCCTCCCAAATCCTGGGATTACAGGAGTGTGCCACTGTGCCTGGCTTCTCTCCCTTCCTTCCTTTTTTCTTTTTTTTTGTACTGGGGATTGAACCCAGGGGCATTCTACTTCTGAGCTACACCCCCAGCCCTTTTTATTTTGAAACAGGGTCTCAGCTAAATTGCTGAGGCTGTCCTTGAACCTGTGAATTTCCTGTTTCAGCTCCACAAGTACTGGGATTACAGGCATGTGCCACTGCACCCAGCCTTTTATAAAATACTTTTTTTGGTGGTACTTGGGATTGGACCCAGGAACATTCTACCTCCAAGCTACACTCCCAGCCCTTTTAATTTTTTATTTTGAAAAAGGGTCTTGCTGCCAGGTGTGGTGGCGCACGCTTGTAATCCCAGTACTTGGGAGGCTGAGACAGGAGGATCTGGGTTTACGGCCAGCCTCAGCTACTTAGTGAGGCCCTCCGCAACTTAGTGAGACCCTGTTTCGAAATAAAGAATAAAAAATAGGGCTGGGAGTTTAGCCCAGAGGTAGAATACCCCGGGTTCAATTCCTGGTACTGAAAAAAAAAAAGAAAGAAAAGAAAAAGGGTCTTGCTAATAAGTTGTGGAGGCTGGCATTAAACCTCTGAGGAGCTATCTCAACCTCCCAAGTACTAGAATTACAGGTGTTCCCCACCACACCTGGTTTAAAATACTTTTATTGGTGCATTGTAATTATACATCATAGAGAGGCTCTAAGTAATACAAGCATATGTACACACATCATTTGGTCTTTTTTCTTCTGCATCCCACCCCTCTCTCTTCTCCTCCCTCCCCAGACATGTTAGTGAGATTAGTAGTGATACCTTTATATATGGACATACATTATTTGAAATGTTTCCTTCCTCAATCTTCCTTTTTCCTCTCCCCACCTCCTTCCCCTGTTCCTCTTCCACTATTCTACTGCTCTCTCTCCTCATTTGTCCGAAGCCCCTCTGAGACTCAATAAATGGGATAGCATCAAATTAAAAAGCTTCTGTGCAGCAAAGAAAACAATCAAGAGTCTGAAGAGAGAGCTTACAAAATGAGAGAAAATTTTTGTCAGTTGCTCCTCTCATAGAGGACTAATATCTAGAATATATGAAGAACTCAAAAAAATCTTTTATTTATTTCATGTCTGTCAAAGACTTTTCTCCAAAGAGTTTCCATCCACCTATGGGTCTTTGACTCTTTCTTTAAACTAATGGGAAAAATACAAGCATAAATCATTAACAGAGGAGAAAAAATTATGCCAGTCTTTCGTTGGCTCCTTTTGAATAGCCTTAAAATATAAAAATCCATCTGATACCACTGATTACATGAATCAGGATCTCACACAATGAGGTCTCCTATCTGACACAACCAATCAACATCAGGAAGTTAACACATAACTACCAGCTAATCTTCAGATCTTGTTCATGTTTTGCTGAATGCTCCAATGTAATTTATAGCCAAAGGATTCAATCCAGAATCAAGGATTGCATTTAGGTCCAAATCTCTTTAGTGGTCTTCAGTTAGAAACCATTCCTCACTCTTTTCTTGACCTTCATTACCTTGGCACTTGTGTGTGTGTGTCTCACTAGGGACTGAACCCAAGGGTGCTCTACCACTGAGCTGTACTCCTAAACTTTTTTCTTTTTCCTTTTTTTTTATACTTTGAAACAAGGTCTAAGTTGCTGAGACTGGCCTTGAACTTGTGATCCTTCTGTCTCAGCCTCCTAAGTACTGAGATTACAGGCATGTACCACTGAGCCCAGCTACCTTAGCACTTTTAGAGACTGTAGGTCTATAATTTTTAGAATGCACTCAATTTAGCTCTGCCTGATGCTATCTTTTAATAGGGTTATGTTATTTGGCAAGAGTCTCACAGAGCAGTGCTGTGTTCTTACTGTGTTCTATCAGGGGACCCACATTTTAATTGCATTACTGGGACATTCACTTTATTTGATTTAAATGGTGACTTCCATGTTCCCCTGTTGTAAACTAATCCCACTCCCCCTTTCAATTCCTAAATATTGAGACTATGCAAGCATTTCATGCATCATCAGACTTCTGCCCTATTCATTTATTTATGTATACCACCATGGACTCACAGATTCATCTTTTATTCAATTACTATTATTTATCTGTATGCTCAGTTATCCCAGATTTATCTAGTGGTGTATCCTCCAAGCTGATTTCTATCTTCTATGTCCTTTTGACATGACCTCCCACCATCATTTCAGGGTCACTTCTTTATTTTCTAGAACGTCCAGGTTTACTTTTACTTTCTAGCAGGTCCAGGTTTATCTCGTACTTCCTCTGTCCTAACCCTGGAATCAGTCATTTCTCTGAGCTCTATTTTAAGTTATTAACCAGAACACTCAACTTATCATAGGTTGAGTACTGGAATTACAGGTGTGCACCACCACACCTAGCATATTTTTAGCCTTTTAAAAATGTGAAATTGAAGTGGTTGCGATTGCACACGCCTAAGAGACTAAGGCAGTAGGATACGAGTTTGAAGCCAGTCTCAGCAACTTAGCAAGATGCTGTCTAAATAAATAAATAAATAAATAGTCTGGAAATCATAGGATATGAAAGAAAAATTAACAAGTTTACAAAAGCAATACAATGGATTTTTTCTTGCTCTTTGAATTTGAAAGCTACAACATTCTATGCTTGAAATAATGAACTCCAAAGTACAGATTTCATTCCAATACCCTCACTGTATAGATATGTATCTTTAGCATATCTAGGAAGTAATGTAAAGTTAGTAATACTTTATATAGCATAGTACATTTATATAACCAAGGCCTATAAATGGTGATACAACCAGTTTAAAATCACCCTGTGGTAAGGTTTGTGACTGCCAGTTCAGCAGCGTAGGGTGGTGGACTTTGAGCCACTTGGGTTTGTGTCTCAGTGAAATCATTTGGTGAGAAAAAAAATCTCTACCTCATCAGATTGTTGTAAATATGAAATGAGATAGCTCCAGTAAAATTGCTATGTAAACTGTAAAGAATCACTTTAATATAAAATGTTAATATTCAGGGGAGGGTATGGCTCAGTGGTAGAACACAAGCCTAGCATGCGTGAAACCCTGGGTACAGTACCCAGCACTACCAAAAAAAGGTTATCATTTAGAAATGCTAACAATCACATAACTGTTAAAATATCCCAAAAGCTAATATCTTGGTTTTCTTAAGATGAGAAAAACCAGTGTTGTAAAAAATTAATACTATTAACCTTTTTTCAGGGGGAAGGGGTACCTGGGGATTGAACCCAGAGGCATTCTACCTCTGAGCTACACCCTCAGCCCTATTCTATTTTTTATTTTGAAACAGGATCTCACTAGGTTTCTGAGAGTCTCACTACGTGTTGCTGAGGTTGTTCTTCAACCTGTAATCCTCCTGTCTCAACTTTCCAAGTACTGGAAATTACAGATGTGTGCCACCATGCCTAGCCACTATTATTTATTTATTATTTATTTATTTATTTATTTATTTTATTTTGGTGCTGGAGATTGAACCCAGGAGCATTCTATCTCTGAACTACACACCCAGCACTATTTTATTTTTCATTTGGAAACTGGGTCTCACTAAATTGCTCAGGCTGGCTTCGAACCTGCGACCTTCCTGTCTCAGCCTCCCAAATACTAGACTTACAGGTGCGCACCACTACGCCTGGTATATTTTTAGCCTTTTAAAAATGTGAGATTGTACTGGGTGTGATGGCACATGCCTAAGAGACTAAGGCAGTAGGATATGAGTTCGATGCCAGCCTCAGCAACTTAGCAAGCCCCTGTCTAAACATACAAACAAACAAACAATTAAAATGGTCTGGAAATGTACCACAGTGGCAGAGCACTTGTCTAGTATGTGTGACGCCCTGCATTCAGTCTCTAGTACCACACACAAAACAATGAGATTGCTTTTATATGCCCTATTTTTCATAGGATCCAATAGATCTCAAATTACGATAGCACAAATATCTAGTGAGGGTGCTATTATTGCTTATTAACTTTCTTACAGGCTTTGTTAAATTGATCATATTTTTTATTTTGGGAGGTCATCTACAGATAAAGTAGATGTTAAGTTGTTAAGTTGTTAAAATTACTGAGAATGAACCACTAATGAAAATAAGAGAAATCTGTAGTTCCTTGAAAGGTAAGAAAATGGGTTGCAGACTATGGCTGGACATGAATGAGCTAGGTAGAAAAAGAAATATTAAATAATTCCCACTTGTTCTCATTCAGTTGGAGCTTCACAGAAAAAAAAACTAATGAATTACTGATAAATTTAAGAGTGATATTATTTTCATAGTCATCTTTTAAAATATATTGAAAAGCATTTATTTATTTATTTACCATTTTTGTGATACTGGGGTTGAATTCAGGGGTGCTCTACCACTGAGCTATGTCCCCAGCCCTTTTAGTTTTTTATTTTGAGACAGGGTTTCACTAAATTGCTCAGACTGGCATAGGACTTGTAATCCTCCTGACTCAGCCTTCCAAGTAGCTAGATTATACGTGTGCACCATCATTTCTGGCTCTGAAATTTTAAAATGCAATGTGAGAGCCAGCTGCAGTGTTGCCTGCTTGTAATCCCAGTACTTGGGAGGCTGAGACAAGAGGATCATGGGTTTGAGGCCAGCCTCAGCAACTAAAGGAGACTTTGTTTCAAAATAAAAGATAAAATAGGGCTGTAGGTATAGCTTGGAGGTAGAATGCCTCTGGGTTCAATCCCCAGTACCACAAATGAAAAATGCATTGTGAACGGCTTTTCCTGGGATGAGTGGGTGAGACTATAATCTAGAGGTCAGCAAGATTTTCCCGTAAAGGACTCAGTAAATATTTTAGGCTTTGCAGGTCAGACAACTTCTATTGTGACTTCTCAACTCTACTACTGTAGCAGAAAAGCAGGCACAGAAACAAAAGAGCTTGGCTGTGTTCAACAAAGCTTTATCTACAAAAGCTGGTCACAGGCTGGATTTGTTTTAGGGGTCATAGTTTCCCAGCCCTTAGCATAAATGAAACAAGATTTACTATGATTAATAATTAGCAAAGCATTCATAGGGACCATTACACTGTTCAGTATACTTTTTACATATTTGAAATTTCCCACAATAAATTTTCTTTGATTAAAAAGTCAAATGACAAAGAAAAAGAAAAATGTTGGATAAGGGATAAAGAAGAGAATGGGATAACTAGGTTGTGATCAAATCACTAATATTTAATATACACATTTTAATTTATATACATATTTAATAATTTAATTTGCTATTTTTCTTTTATATAATCTACCTGATTATTTTTAAAATGCCCTGAATTGGAATATTTGTGCCCATCCTTTAAAAAACTGTTTTCTTTTTATAATGTACTAAATTTAGGCATACTTAAGTGCCAAGAGATGTTAAAACATTTTTAAACAGCAGCACAGGAAATAAAATATCTTTCATGTACGATTCTTGGACTTTTAGGTGTAATGCTGTTGAAAGTTCATGATTCAGCCGGGCTTGGTGGTGCAAGCCTGTAACCCCAATACTTGGGAGGCTGAGACTGAAGGATCAAGGATTGCTGGTTCATCGACAACCTCAGCAACTTAGTGAGGCCCTCTAGTATTTCTGTCACCACCATGAGATTTTTTTCCCCATGACAGCTGCTTCCCTGGGCCCCAGAACGAACTCGTGGAGCAGAACTGCCCTCCCTGACCACAGACCTAGCAAATGGACTTCTCTCATCCCCTCTATGGCTAATGGTGCCCTGTGTGATTTGGCCCAGCAGTCTCCTGGTCCTGCCTCTCCCACTTGCTCCTTCTCTCCTTGCTCCAGGCACAGGCTTCCTCCCTCTCCCTGGAACTCACCCCTGGGTCTTTGTACTGGCACATTCTTCTCCAGTTCTCTGCCCAGCTGGTCTTTCTGGTCACTCACAAGTCAATATAACTGTCACCTGCTCAGAGAGGCCCAGGCTGCCCCGGGCACCAGAATGCAAATGTGGAGCAGAGCTGCCCTACCTGACCCAGGCCTGTGAGGTAAAGCAGAGCTGCTTCAGCGACGGCAGCCTGAAGCTGCCCTTGCTGACCTGCAGACCCGGCAATTAAAAGCTTATTAACAAATTTAAAAGCTTACAGGCCACTGAGACTTCATGATTGCTTGTTATGCAGCAAAAGCAAATTGATACAGAAATTAGCACCTAATATGGGGATGCTGCTGTAGCCAGAACCTGGGGTATGATCTTAGACAGCAGATTGGTGGATGGTGAGGAAATGATTATGCAAACCGAAAAACGGCAACCTATATTTGTAACACCGTTGCCTATGGTAACATGGAAAACAGTAGGATAGTATAGACTGAAGGTATGAGCTAGTTGCTTTTACTTCTATTTAATAAGATACTATAAGAGAGACATTCAGAAAAAAAACAAAAAACAAACCCATCAACTTGAAAGCAGAATTTAGAGGCATTTAGAGCAGAACTTGCTGTCGGAAAACTCCTCATTCTCAAGCCAGTAAAACTATCTTAAATTTAGCCTGAGAGAAAATACCAAATTAAGGGAATGGCTATAATACTGAAAGAATTAAGGTGGTGCTTGGTTGGTCCTCTCAGCTGGACAAAGTGGCTTCCAAAAAGCTTGAGGGCAGGATCCCTCAAAGGCCTGAGTGGTAGTTCGTCATAATCAAGTCTACAAAGAGGTGTGCCTCAAAGAGAACTGTGGATGTGGTTTTCTCAAATAGAGGTCACTGAAAACAAGTACATAGAAAAATCTGTTCTTGAGAGAGATGTACTGGCAAACACACCACCAGCTAGGATGAAAAGGAACTGAAACTGTTTAGATATACAAAGACCTCTGGATCTACAACTTTTTATACTCAGGAAGTAGCTGACAAAGTTTCTTAGCACCCAAAGGATCATATTCTCTAATGACCTCTACAGAAGTGACCAAGGAGGATGACAGAAATATCAGGAACTTCTCAGGGTGAAACCCAGAGCAGTGGAGAACAATGGGCTGGTGACCAACTCCCAGGGGACACAACCAGGGTCTGATCCAGAGAAATTATTTCCTTCCAGAGTGGGGGCACAATATTTTCTCCATGGCATCTCAGAACAAGTGAATGCTAATGTCTTCTAACGCTCCTCTTTTTTGACTAGAAGTGTTAATTGCTGTTACACACACATAAAGTGTTTTGGCACATTTGAATACTGATTTAAAAAAATATTTTATAAGAAGTTGATATTAAACGCCGGGCATGGTGGCACACGCTTGTAAGCCCAGTACTTTGGGAGGCGGAGACCGGAGGATCCGGGTTCGTGGCCAGCCTCAGCTTGCTCTCTCTCTCTCTCTCTCTCTCTCTCCCTGTCTCTCTCTCTACTTAGTGAGGCCCTCCGCAACTTCGTGAGACCCGGTTTCAAAATAAAGTATAAAAAAAATAGGG
>PVJS01011219.1:0-46227 GCA_004027185.1 Glis glis | reverse complement strand
CACACACGTGTGCACACACACACACAAAATACTATAATCTATTTATAACTACTAAGATCTATATTACTATATATTAACAAATACTTAGATACATTGGTGCTTTCTTTTTGTATAAAAAGTTTTTTTGCACTTAAAATAATATCTGAATGAATGAAAACATAACTCCCAAAAAGGTTAAACTATCATGTATCACAAAATGGATCAGAATATACCCCATTTATCATTTGTATCCACATTTAAAAATATGCCATTAGAATTAAAGAGTACATTATTAGTATTATAGTGCCATACCTTAAACTCTATTTAATAATTTTGAATAATAAAATTCTTGTAGTGATGGATTTAAGTTGGCAATGTGAACCTAATTACTACAGAATCCTAAATTCTAAAGGATAACACATTGATGTGAGAATTTAATTCTAGTAGTATGTATAAATATAGAGATAGATGGATAGATAGAGGGAGAGGGAAGAAAGAGACAGACAAATATTTATATACTACCCTTCATTATAAGGTTGGTTCTATTGAAAACACAGGGTTTATAACGGTGGTTATTAATAAGAATTCATATTATCTATATATTCCAGAAAAATTGACTAGAGTAGAAATGTACTGCAATGTGTTGTTGACTTCATAACAGAGAATAAATTTGCATTATATGTGTGACTGTCACTGTTAATTACTGCTACTCTGAAGGGGAGTAGTTTAAGTGTTGATTCTTGAGCCTACATGCACCTTGGAATCTCTCAAAGAACTTGTGAAAGGAAGAAATGCCAGTCCCTGGCCCCAACATAAACCCAGTGAATCAGCATTCAGGGTGTGACGTGGATATCAGTAGCTTTTAAAAACTGCCTGGTGGATGAAGATGCACAGAGAGTAGAGAAACCCTATGATCATGAAGAACCTATGGAAAGCTATCAAAGAGAGCAAGCTGTTCCAGGAACCCAACTGGTTCCCTCAGTGTCCATAACAGTTTCTAGAAATGTCAGCAGACTCATTCACAGTTCCACCTTGAGACTCAAAAGCATGGGCATGAAATGTATGAGCTTTGTATTTTTTTGGGGGGGTGTCTGGGATGATAAATGATTTTGTGTCCTGCAAATAAAAACTGGACTACCTAAAAGAAAACAAAAGAGCTTGAGGAAGAGTATCAGTCTTCCAGTTCTCTGAAAGGATGAAAATCTGCTGGAGTCTTGAAGGAGCAATGCAAGAAGCAAGTCTCAAATAAAATTGTTCTAAACATTGTGGTGGCATGTGTGAGAGTTATAAATAAGAGGGAGTGAAAACCAAAGAATTCATTTGGATGAGTAAATGATCTAATTAAATGTTCAAGGTAGAAGACATGATCTGACTATTCCTTATTAAAGAGAAAGAAGAGATCTTGGAGGAAGGCAGGTGATTATGCTAAGAAGGGTTGAATTCTGAAGAATCATTTGCCTGGCAAGTGGGAAGGCCAAGAGATGTCCGCATGAGAATGAACAAGGAGGCCCTTATAAAGTGGGCCTGTGTGGGTGATTGGATTGAATCATTAATTCACTATACTTGCATTTATTTTGTATTTGTTATATTCCAGGGTTTCAAAAATAACTCTACACATTGAAGAAACCCAAGATCTTATAGGTCTACAAATACAGATAAAATATAAAATAATCAAGTTTCCAATAAAATACAGGTAGAAAAAAGATGCTGTGAAATCTGCTTGGAAATTTAGGGCAGGTACTGCAAAGGGTTTGTGGATTGAGATCTCTAATGAAGTTTAATAGACAACATAGATTTTAAGGCCCAATTATAGATTCCATATTTGGGTCTAGCAGCATGAACAAAAAAGAAGTGAGTTAAAAAAGTCAGATCACTTTTGAAACTCAGAAGCCAAGGACTCAGACCATATTCAGAAAGAAAGAAAATCTTATACAATGAAAGGAATCAGAAACATCAAGGAGAATGCTGTGACTACCACGTATCCATTGGATTCATCCATCAGAAGGTCATGTGGCTAAAATATCTTAACTATGGGAACAAAGATAGATGTACATATATGAAAAAATTGAGGAAGTAGGGATAGGCTAGTAATTTAGAAAACATATCCCAAAAGATTGAAGTAGCATAGCAATTAAAAGGAAAAGATTTGTGCATAGTTTTATTTATTTATCTATACTTTTTGTCTTCTTTCATTAGCAATAAAGGTTTGCCCTAGGTGAATATTTATTTTTAAAATTTATTTATTTTATTCTAATACATTTATTGGTGCATTATAGTCTCACATCATAATGTAGTTCATAGTGATGGTGACATTCATGCACACAGCATTTGGTGGGCTTTCCCCCGGCTCCCTCCTTACTCCCCTGCCCTTCCCCATACAAGTGTCCAACAACAGAATGTGGGAGGGGAGTGAATGAGATTAATGATAAGTAAACTAGAATTAAGATACAAATTAAATTTAAAAGTTTACAAAAGCAAAATGAACCGTAAAACATGTTGAGAAATTTCATATGTAGGGTTACTGGGTGTATATGCATGTATATGTTTAATGAGAAAAATAGTCCATTATAAATAGCAACAACAGTCAAAGAACAAAAGATTCTATAAAAACAACTATAGATTTTCATTGTGACCTTGGACAAGTTAACTGACCTCTGGTTTTTATGCCTTAGGCTCAGGGTCTGTAAAAAAGAGATAATACTATCTGCCCTTTACCAATTTAAGTTCTCTGACAACTAACGAGTTTATAAAAAGAGCCTTAAGGTCCCTTAAAGACATATACTATAAAAGGTACTATACCTCAGGCCACAGCTATATAACTAGAACTATCTCCAATCTTGTTTTAGGTTTTTGCATTTTTTTTCATGAAAATATAGAGCAACCCCAGTGAGTCACAAAGCTTTTAAAGAGTATTTCTAATTCACATCAACTTTCAAACCTAATTATCTTATTAGTACTGTTTTTATTATTTTAAATGCAAATTATTTATAAAACAAATTTGTATGTCTGATAACACCCAAGGTTTTTTAAAAGCAATTTGGATCCAATCCTTCATTAAGAATGAGTATTTCTACATTCAATTCTTTTAGAATGGCTTTTATCAACTATTTTTGTCCTGTGTTTTGGCATACTGAAGACTTTCACTCAAGGACGCACCTTCTCTAGGGCCTACTCAGATGTTTTTGAGGTTGTTACAAATGTACTCAAAGGTAAACTCCAGATAAGATGTAATCTCTGGAGTATCCGATGTGCCCTCATCCTCCCTCCAGCTCCCAGATGACCGTGTCAGCCCTGCTTCAAACTTACTAAACACTTGTAACCAGCATGCTCCACTCTTTATATCATTTTTCTCACTTTGTTTCCTGGAAATCTAGAAGTCATCTAGAAAGTAGGTAATGGTGATAATGAAGTCCTCTACCTCCCATTCTTGCTCTTCTGCTGTCAGAGGACCTGGGCATGGTGGCCACTCCCTCCCCCCTTCTTTGGAAATGTTGGTTAACCCAAGGGGAAGGATGCGTGATTACAGTAATCACTTTCATTAAAAAAAATGTTAATTTCAGGGACTTCAAAGGACAAACATAGCAAATAAAGATTTATTAAATTGAATGCTATGTGGTTGTACACTGCAACATATTCACTAAATTCATTTGCATTTAATAGTTTTATTTTCTGGAAGATGCAACCAGATGCTAAAGTTGGTATATTGGTGAACTTGGGATGAAGAGAGAGGCAGCCTGCTTAGATAAGAAATTGAGTTATAATGTATTTGGATAACAGAAAGAAGGCGCTCATGAAGGGATGATGAGGTCGGCATTTGATTCATTGCTCTTTTTTGTAGAATTGCACCTCCATTATTGCTATTGTAAAGTAGCTAAGCAGATGCTGAGTCTGGCCCCCTAGCAGGTGGAGAAGTTCTCCTCAGCTCTGCTTTGCTTCTGAAACTGACTGGCAGCCAGATCTCATCCTATGGAAAAATGAAATCCTCAAACTTCAAACTGATTAGAGGGTTAAAAGAATTTTCTGAAGAGTTTATTTTTAAAAATATCTGGGTAGCTGAAGTCAAATAGTACTACAAATAGAACTGCCTCCTTTTTAAATTTTATCTTGCAGATATATTTTTAATTTAATATAAAAATTTTAGAGAATCACAACCATCCTTCATTTTTTAAAGTGCTGATATATTAATAATACAGACTACTAATAATCTGCACATTTGGAAAAAAATTTTTGAAATTGACATTAATATGCATGTTATTATATTATGTTATTAATATCTTCTGTTTTTAGAATACAGTTATTGCTAAATATGTGTAGCATCTCCAGGTGTTACCTAGTTTTGAAAAATCTTTGCCAGAAAATTCATAGTTTGCAGGAAAAGCAATAGAGAACAAATGAATATTCACAATTATATGAATAATAATAAAACCTTTATTTTTATTCATTCTAAACTTTCTGATTAAAAGTTATCCATCATACAATAAAAGCAAATATTATGTCTCATCAGACATACTTAAAAATATTTACGTTCTATCTGTATTAGCAAAATCTTCAAAGTTACAGCCTACATGTGGATTATTTTCTTTGATAGGGCAGTGGTCAGTTTTAGAGAAGGAAAAAGAAAAGACTTCAGCTTTAGGAACACCCTATTTTGTGCAATAGTTACAGTAAAAGAGAGCACACAGCATAGAACTACGAGTGCAGATACTTCCCCCTTAGAGTTCATTTTTTATAACCTAGTGACAGTACCTTTATGGGGATTTTATTTTCAAGAGGATAGGACCCTAAGGATGCCATCTATTGCAAAGAACCTCAGGTTAAATCTTTTTCCTTATTGAATACCACTATGTCTAACAGACAACTTTATTGGGAACTTTAAATCTGCACCTTCCTTTTTAGCTTCAGTAGTTTCTCCATAAATTGTCTCCTTATCTGGAACTCACATACAGCTGTCTCAGTCACATCAATTATTTCTGAATGGGCTGAAAAGGCTTTTTTATTTTTTCCAATTCACTTAGTTATGTCCATCAAACAGACTTCTAATGACTCTCTTTGTCAGTCATAAAGCACTGAAACAGTCGTGGAGCAGAACATTGCAGTATTATGAGGAGTGCTGCATTTTAGTTTTAAAGAGGAGCCCTCTAATACTGGGAGGTCTTGCAAAGGAACAGGCACTTGATTAATCTGCAAACATTCTAAGCCAGCGCCAGGGCTACTAAACAAACATATTTAGGATTCCATAGTGCATTTAGTTGCAGGATATCTGGCAGAACCCTCAAACAAAACTTAATCAGGTCTTTAAACTTTCGGGTTGTCTTCCCTTACTCCCATCTCAAGATCCCCCATACTTCAAACTGCCTTTCTTTCTTTCAACTCAAGAACAGATGAAAGGATATTATGAAGAAACATGTCGAGACATTTGGACCAGTTAATTAAGACTCTCATTTGGGGAAGGAGAAGTTAAATAACTATCTCTCTTGACTTGCATGCACTTATATATTTGACATATTGTGGTTTACATGTGTACTTCAGAAACAAAGAATTTAGGTGGCACTTAGAGTCCTTAGTCCTGTAGATCACAGACTACTTAACTATTACAGAATGATAATGATGCGAGTATTAAAATAGTAGCAACTGCAGGCCAGGAATGTGCTATTCATTTCACTTATCTTGTCACTTCTCCTCATGCCATCACTACATGTGTCATATTAATTGTTCTGATTTTGCAAAGGAGAAAAACAATGAATTTCAATATTCAAACTACAGCAAGAAATACTTTAGCCTAAAAATGCAAATTAACCACTTGGTGCTTTGTTTTTCCCTCTAATGAAAAGTATCAGAAAACAGAATAGACAAAACCTAAGAACTCTTAGTAAATATAGGTAAACACTTTTCTTTTTCCTGAAAATTTCCAAATAAAAGATGGGGAGGTTATTAAGTTCTAAAACACAAACTGTGGGTCCTCTACATTGTGGGCACAATCATTTGGTCTATGTTTTACTTTCTTATTGACTACTTTTAAAACTCATTCAGGGTTTGGTAAAAATTTTCTGTAAAGGGCCAGAAAGTAGGTATTTTACTTTTGTGGGCTATAAATCTCTGCCACAACTACCCAACTCTTCTGCAGTGATATGAAAACAGTCATTGAACATGCATAAATGAGTGGACATGGCCATGTCCCAGTAATACTTTGTGGACTCAGAAATTTGCTTCAGATAATTTTCCTGCAAAATGTTATTATTGCCTATTTCTCAAAACTTGCAAATGTAAAATAATTAATCACATCTGGCTCGCTGTTGAAAAAAAGCAGAAGGCCAGATTTGGCCTAGTTTACCCACTTCTCGTGTAGTCCAAGACCAGATGTACAAAGCTGTCACAAAAATGACACCCAGTTTTTCAAAGGGACATTATCCAGTTTGTGGATTATCCGTATTCTTGTTTCAAACACTTTTAGCTGAGCTTTGATTTGTAGAACTGTCCAGTTTATCATAAACACCACAAATAATTGGCCTAAAAATGTAAAAGTTACATAAAATTCAGTTTTTTTTCCCATGCTATTATTGTGGAAACAAGATTTATACTGAAACACTTCCTTTTCTCTGTTAGATGAATTGGAGGTATCTGTGTTTGGCTCTGAGTAAGCTCTGTTGGTGTTTTCTCATGACAAAAAAAAAAAGTAAATGCGTTATGGGTACTTCATCACCCCCTTGTCAGAATGAGGCAGTGTTCCTGTCCCACCGCCACAGCCAGAGGACCACAGACAGTGCCTGGCCTTCCCTCTACAGACCTGACTCCTCAGTGCATATGCTTCCACCTCCCAAGAGAAGTACTCCAAATAAAGATATGCCAGATGCTAACAGAAATGTAGATCCATGTTATTCATACCAGTTTCTCATAGCGACCCAATGATGAAATAAAATTTAACATTGATATAGAAAACTTATGTTGGATATCTCTTATGTATCAGACACTCTGAAAAAAAAGTTGATAAATAATGGAAATTTACATATTACTTTATATTTTTAACGGTTCTTTCCCATACGGTAGATTCGTGCTCCTTTGTAACAACCAAGTAAGGGATTGTTGTTCTTCCCATTTTTCTGAAAAACTGATACAGAGATTAAATGAATTCCCCTCGTAACTGTCCAATGGAGCTAGAATGCCTAATGCTCTTTGAAATTATCCTCTCTGAGGAGAAAAGTGGGAGTACATGTAGGCATATTCTCATATTCAACATTATGACTTAGTACACTCAAGGATCCTAGTTCAATTTCTAATCTCTGTACACTCTCTTTTTTAAAAAATGTGCTTTTATTGGTGCATTATAGTCTCACATCACAATGAATATCAAGTTGACAGTAACATGTGTGTACACAGCACTTGGGGCCCCCCATCCCACCTCCCCTTTACCCCCTTCCAATACATAGTACTAATTAATCTGTTTAATCCTAGCACTGGGCATTTGAAATCAGTAAAATGCAGCTCAATAACTATCACATTGAGCCTATTAGGACATTTAGAGAAGATATTGTTCATATTCTTTATAAAGCGCAGAGTAGTAGATCTTTCAGTGCATGTTACTATGAATGGAAACCTTAGTATGATCATAGGATGAAAATGTGTGTGTGTTATGCTTTGGATGCAGAATGTCCCCTGGAAGATCTCGTGTATTGATAACACAAAATGTTCAGAGGTAAAATAATTGGATTCTGAGGCTTCTAATCTCATCAGCGAATAAATCCATTGGCAGTTTAATGAACATATTGGGTGGTAAAGTATGGCTGAGGAGGTAGCTCGCTGGAGGTGTGGCCTTGGGGATCATATATGTCCCTCACCCATTTTCCTCTTTCTGCTTCTGGCCGCCATGCCCTGAGCTCTACAGACATGACCCAGCCTAACGTGGACTGAAACCTTTGAAACATCCAGGCCTGTGAGTGAATAAATGTTCCTTTCTCTAAGTTGTGGTCATCAGGTATTTTGGGTCCCAGCAGTAAGAGAATTCTAGCTGAAACAGTGTGCAAGTTACTGCCTTCTAGAACCTATTAGGTCTTTGTATTGCTTTGCAAACCAACTTTGGGCTACCGTTGAGCAGCAAAATGCCACCATTGCTTCCAAATAATGCACTTATCATAGGAATTTCTTAGCTAGAAAATTGTTGTTCCAGTCACTATAGTGTATGTAAAAGACTACTTGGGATCTGGTATCATAAAATAATATAATTAAATCCTAACCCTATTTCTATTCACAGTGTGGCTTAGAGAAAATTGTTTCACCTATCTAAACTTCAGTTCTTATGAATTGAAATGATATTTTCTAGTAATTGCAACAATAACATCCAACTTTAAGAGTTCCTGTAAATATTAAAACTGTTTACAAATTGCGTAGCATAATCCATGCACAATAATACAGTACTCGCTAAATATTTACAGATTAAATAAGCTTAAGTAGTGGTTTAAAGTAAGCACGCACTCTTGTTCATATTTGCCATGTTTGTTGGTTGTTTCTTATTTTTCTGTGTGTTTTTTAACATAATAATAAGAGGAAAGGAGAATTTGGAAACTGGGATCCCACCATCATCAACTGGTTCTATTGACAATTTGGTTTTACACCAATCTTTTTTTTCTTTTATTTTTTCTTCTTAAATGTAATCCTTGGTGCATGGTATTTTGAGGGATAAAAATGCTGTAATTCCTCATTCCCACATCTTTCAACATTATGGCTAAATCCACTCAAGGATCCTAGCCCAATTTCTGATCTCTGTACACTCTCTAATTAATCTGTTTTACCCTAGCACTGGGCATTTGAGCCTTCCCTTTGTTTCTCCATCACAGATTTTAATCAGTGCAATTCATAGGGGACCCTTTAATCAGGGAGTATGACTATTTAATTCCTTTACTGTGTACTTCATAAGCCCAAGTATTCTTCATTTTCATGCACAGTTGCTGAGAAATCCACTGATAGGTCACTGGTTTGGATCTCTCTCTAATAATGTTTTTCATTGCACAGGGATATCTAGCAATGAGTATTTTAAATTATTACTGGGGCTGTAATCAGTTCTATTTTCTAATTACCTAACATATAAAGTTTAAGATACTGTAAAATTGTACTTTTCAAATTATTGGGAAGTATAGTTGTCAGCCCACCAAGTATATCTCATCATTTCAACATTTATTAATCCTTCTTTTATGATGACATTTTTATACATTATTTTGGGTTTTTCATCTATATTGTAAATCCCTCATAAATAGGTTTTATCTATTAATAACTCTGTTTCAATAATACTATTTGAAAATAGTTTAAGTATAATTGTCATCTATTATCATATTTTGAAATTTCTTGTCTGTTTTGGCAATAACCCAGAACTAAGGGTTTGAGAAATTTGGATTCACATAGTAGGTCTGATGGAAAGTATAAAATCTAGGGCAATAATTAATCTTTTAGATTTAATGTCTTCAAATTTAAAATGAGGGTATTGCAGCAGATGATACTTAATATTCTTTCCAATTCTTTAATGCTCTTACACTGTAAGAGCATGAAACTGTAAGAATATATGTGTTGGATCAGTGCATTAATAGTTGAAATCAATGATTTCAAAGTAAGCTTTGTTCACCCATTAAGAAATTCTTTAATACCCTTTATGACCCTGAAACTATTAATGCATCTTGGAATGCATTTACTCATCAAATAAACATCACAAACAAAACTATGCATGGTAATCAAATGTTTTAGTTAATTACCTTAATGAAAAGCTACAAAGATGGCAAGTTTCCTTCAGGCTAAATATCTTTGTGAAAAAGAAAAGACCTTCCCAAAGATTAGCTCCAATGAAATATGTTTGTCTTAAATCTTCCTTATCCTCTGAAACCAACTCCTCTGTGATTCCTTTGACTCAACCACATAAAGATGTAGACTATGTTCCTACTGTGTGCCAGAGGCTGTGAAATCTCCTTCATTGCTAAGATGTAGAGTACTAATAGCAGAGGTTAACAAGTTTGGTACAAAATAGAATGGTGAAAGCATGCTGGACCACAGTTGGATTTCACTCCCCAACTCACTGAGACATCCTCTCTTGTGAGTCTCGATGTTTACATGCACCAAAAAACAGGAAAGCAGAGAGAGTCCTTGGTTAGAAAAAGAAAATATCGACAGGCAACTAATGAGAAAAATACTATCTTCACAATGACATTCAATACAACAAATACTTATTAAACACTTGCATTGTGCCTACCACTGTGCTGAAAAATCTACATGCTGCAAATTCATTCATTAAACCCAGTTGGGCAAGGTGTGGATTGATCGTTCAAAAGCATTCACAGAATACAAGCAAAGACTTATTTTTACTTTTTTTTTCATTTTGGCATTGTGATAATCATCAAAAGCTCAGTTCGCATGCTGCTCAGTTGCTTTGCATGACTACCCTTACACACCCATGGAGTTCCAGAAACAGCTGAATGGGATCGATAAACCCGTGTGGTAAATTACACAGTCAGAGTTAGTTTGCAGCAGTTCAAGAAGCAATGCTGAAGAACCACGTGGAATTCCAGCAGGACTGCCCAGTTTGTAACTACTGAGACATTAGAAATGAACAAGAAAACAATGACAAAAAACTAATAAAAAAGCTACCTCCTTATATAAATAGAAGCACAGACAGGGCCTCACAAGCGCTTGAGTCAATTCTCCTATATTGAAATGAATGAAAAGGAAACATGCATTTTAGAATCCACTCAAACAGATGCTCCATTTTCTTTTCTCTCTTTCTCTCTCTCTCTCTCTTTTTTTTTTTTTTTGCCTTTTCTATCTTAGACATTTCATCGAAACTGCACCTGGTGAAATATGTTAAGGAAGCTACATACATTTTAAATCCTTGAGCTTTCATATTCTATGGAATGGAGGTTTGTGTCCTTAAATAACTTCTGCTAGTCTAAGTGCATTCATATGTCTCAGGAATGAAGACAAATAGATTAATTCTTGGAAGTGTTACTTAACCATTTAATTATTAAACTGAATTAAACCTAACTTTGGAGGCTAACTACTACACAGGTGAACCCGTTTCTTCTCCCATCTCCATTGCTCCCTTGTTTTGTTTTACCTGAACTTTGTTAGAAAGCTACCAAAAACTATAAAAAAAGATTCAATGCCCTGTATATTTTCATTTTTAATTCCTCAGCATGGATCAAATGACTGCAAAATGATAAGTAAATGTGGGATGCAAGGCAGAAAAAGAATCCCCAACAAGGCCACATTCCAATCCTTGGAAGCTGTGAATATATTACTTTACATATAAAGGAGCATTAAGGTTGCAAGTAGAATTAAGTTCACTAATCAACTGACATTAAAATAGGGAGATTGTATGGGATTATGTGGGTAGGCTCACAGTAATCACAAGGGTTCTGAAAGAATGAGGAGGCAGAAGAAGTACAAGTGATGAAATGTAGAAAGACTTTTCTCCTTGAATTGCTTTGAAGTGGGAGGTATGGGGATACTGGCCAGGAATGCCAGTGTCCTCTAAGAACTGTTAAAGGCAAAGAAGTATATTCTCCCTGGAGCTCCCAGAATAAATACTACCTTGCCAACACCTGAATTTTAGTCCACTGAGACTGATTTTGCATTTCTGGCATAAAGAACTATAAGGTAAATGATTTGCATTGTTTTAAGCCATCATGATAATGGTAATTTATTACAGAGCAACAGAAGAGAGTGGGTCATGGAGCCTGGGTGTAGTGGAGGGTAGAGGAGAGTGAATCGTTGTTGAGTTTAGTATTCACACTTAGGATAATGATTATGGTCATTTGAATTGAGGCTCAATTGCTGGATCCCACCTGTAAGGCATGCTCAATCAGCATGTCAGTACAACAATTTTACACAACACTCAAGTGCATTGTGTTTTATCTTTTGCGTTTAGTGTTAAAGTATTAGTTTTGTAAGTATATAGACACTAAAATAATCTTTGTGATCTTACTTTTTGCACTTATTATTCTTATAATACAGTGAAAACATCACCAACAACAAAACAAAACAAACAAACAAACAAATGAAGTCTACCCAGTCTTTGGGATATCCTTGTAAGGGAAAGTCATTTCAAATTTATGTTTCAGTCCTCTACTATCAGATCATGAGTATTGTATTTTGGGAAATACATTGACTTTCAAATCAGAAAGCCAGAATTTCTTCACCTATATCTACTATAAGTTGAACAGTCTTAAGCCACTTATTTAACTGTTTAGAGCCGTGATTCATCTTTCATAAATATAAATAGTAATTCGTCAATTTTAAAGATGAAATAAAGATCCAAGAAGACCTTGGATCTTTAAAATAAAACAGATTGGTCTATAGTGATGATGGTAGATTCAGCCCAGAATTATGTCTACGGGCCAGTCCAAAGACTTTTAGGAATCTCTTACATGCATTAAAAAGAAAAAGTAACATCTGTGAGACCCTGAATTTGACCCACCACACTGCAAAGAAAAAAAATCCATGAATTGAAAGGAAATGAATTATTTCCTTGAATAAAAGGGTGGAGGGAGGATGACGGTGGTAATAATTAATTCTTTGATTTTCAAGAATGGCCTAGTCCACACTGGGGAGAGGTAGTAAGTCCTAATTGATGCCTAAATGTAGTTGCCATATTTGTAGCGATTGCCTCTTATTCACTTCCTTCTTTCTCAATTTCCCCTTTGTTTTATAGATGGGAGAAAGGAAACATTTTAGGAGGATGAGTTCTTTGTATAAAAACTGGAGCTTTTTAGAGGAAAAGAGAAAAAAATAAATTCACTGAAGGAATAGTAAGTGCTGGATTTTCATGATTCTTTAGGGAAATGAGGATATTTACAACCTGACTATAATACAGAAACTCAATGGTAATTCTTACACAGTAGGGCAGGTAGTCAGAAACACTCTGGGCCATCTAGAGTTCAATTTTAAGGCGTAATGTAAGAGTATAATCTTATTATCTAGGACTTACCATACATTATTTCAACATTAAATGCCACAAGAGCTACTTATTTCATTTACCATCTTCTTGAGAAAAATTGTGCAATCCTTAAGTTTGTGGAAAAGGGACATTTTCAACCATGAGGAAAAAACAAGTCTATGAGGCTATAATAAAACAATCATATTTTATTACTACCACTATTTGACTTTCTAATCCTATTTACTTTTCATATTTGAAAGAGATTTGGTAAGTCATAGCTAAAATAAAATATTTTTATTCCTTTTTTTAATCTTAGCACATTTTTTAAATCTCTGAGGGTTTTTTTGTACGAGTTTATAGACATTGTCGTTTTCTACACATTACTTCACTTGTATCTTAATTTTAACGTTAGAAGTTCTAAAATTATGATACATTTGGCACCTATAAGCTATTAAATTTATGATAGCCTATTAAAATTCTTGTCTCATTCATGTTTCTGCCCCTCAGATCTCACTCTATGCAGTCTATGTATTAAGAGATAGCAGTAATAATAAACATGTAATTAACTCTTTTATCTGGGGAGGGGGAAAATCAACTTGGCTTTTTTAATGTTTAATTTCAGATTTTAAATAAAAATTGCTTATCTTGGCAGATCATAAATTTTAAAGGCATGGCATATATTATCTGTACTCCATTTGACAGAGAACTTTAAAGTAAGAAACAGGTATATGTGGTTGAAAAGAAGACTTAGATACTGCAACAACTGATCAATAGAAATAAACCTCCCCAATTGTAATTAGTTATTGGAAAACAGACAATTCTTAGAATACACTGAAAAAAGCAAAGCTTCATTAATGATATAGTTGCTATAGTGTGTGCATTCAAAATGCAGTGTTCTTCTTCAACACTCATCAATTGCTTACTGTGTGTCCGTTCAGAGCTCATTTGATTGTCACAATAACACTGTGAGTAAATACTCCCATTATTCTGCTTTTTACCAAAGAAGGAACTTGCTGACAGTTGTAGGGTTGCTAAGGACCCACAGATTGGTTTTTACTCCTCAGGCAATAGCATGTTATTAAACCCTGAACCCTGAGCAGTGGAGAAAGTCACTGAGACTTCTACACATGTTGATGAGAGCTTGGTGCAACTAAACCACCATCCTGCACAGGATGGCTTCTTTAAAAATAAAGAGTGCTTGAGCCTAAACTACACAAGAAAAACCAGTCTTCAGAAGAATGAAGTCAAATACTTTTAGCCACCACTGGGTTTTTCATAGGTTTGTTAGGCTGAAAAATTAGACATCCAGATTTGAACTCCACTGAACATATCTATAGTTTGTGGTTGTCACATTTAAGCCAGTTGTAAAGAAAATGATATATAGTTCACTTTCTATCATGTAAGCTTAAGCCATTTTCTTAAAGTTCAATAAACCTTTCTCCCTTGTTTTACACAGGTCAGCTGTTCTGAACTCTGGCTGAACATTTGAATTACCTGAAAAAAATATGTGTGTGTGTGTGTGTGTGTGTGTGTGTGTGTGTGTGTATACATATACATATATATACACACATACACCTATACACACATGCATACACACACACATATATACAGAGAGAGAGAGAAAGAAAGAGAGAGAGATTGATGACTAGACAACATGCCAAAATTATTTTGGGATAGGGTTCAATATCTATGTCAGCAGAGTTGAAAAATCCACTCTGGTCTTAAAATAAAAGGGGAAATCAGTCTAATTTTAATCTTCCTTGGCTGCTAGTAATCTCAGCCATCATCATATATTTATAAGCTGAACAGGGTAAGTATATTTGCTTATTCCTCTATGTGGTTTCTGAGGTACTATTTCTATTTTAATAGTCTCGCTATGAATGTAACTTATTGTAAAAAATATATCTCAAGTCTTTTGGAAGCAGATTGTCTACATTTTGGAAACAATTGCAGAAAAACTTAAATGAGTATTCCATCCCATTCACTTCACTTCGTTAAAAATGGCTTGACTTTTTTTTTTTAGCTATAATACATTCTAGGAAGAGTAATTCGTAAAATCAGCCATACTTGGCGTTTTGTTCAGACACAAGATAACTAATAGAGTTTTATTTACTAGTTAGTACCAGAGTAACCAACCTGCTATTAAAAAAAGAAAATTCATGCTCATGCTCATGAAGTTATCTACTGCTTATCATGACACATTTACATAAGGCCTATCGTGTCTTTCAATTAGCAACAAGTCTTATACGACTGGTGAGAGTTCTATTTCTCATCCTCATGTTACAAATGCACATTGCTCTTCCTGACTTTATTTCCATGTTATCAAATGCTAGTTCCTCCTTTAAGACTAGGAAATCTCCAGAGATAATGTCATTATTAAGCAGTATTATGAAGCCTTTCTAAAGCCATTTCTTTACCACTTTCTCCCTTTCTTAGCATTTCTTATGCTATATGTTTTCTTTTTACTTTCTTTTTCTTCCACATATCTCAAATCATTCTACTAACATATCATGTCAAAACCATCCAGGACAAAATATGCTTCCTCTGTCCTGTACCTGCCACACACTGATTTGCAAAGATTCATGGTAATGATAAGGAGAGTATTTATGCCTTCTAGATGGGGTGCTGCTACCTTCAGATACCACAGTGTCCTAGCCCAGTTAAAATCCTTGGTGCCATAAGAAAGTCTTCCATATGTAATGAATTATTTATCTGAGAGCTGAAAGAATGTTGAAGAAGACATTGAGAAAGGAAGTTAAAACCCCTTAAATCACAAGAACTTCGTCTATTGTTCCTTAAACTGGGGAGAGCTCTGGATTTGGAGTTGATAACTAATCTTTCTCATTTCAATAGGATTTCAGAAACATTTCTTGGGTTCCCTACTTTGCTCACATTATCTGGCTTTGAATCCTAGTTTTACCATTCATTACCTGTAAGATACAAGGCAAGATAATTCCTCTAAGTCTCAGTTTCCTAATCGCTAATATGGAGGAAAATCATAGTCTAGCTGATGGATTTATGTTAAACAATCCACTGAGTCTCAATCCTTGTGTCCATGGCAATCACTTGGCAACTGTTCAGTAGTGAGAAACCCCCTAGCTACACATCCAGGAAAATGACTTTTAGGAAAATTAAACAAACAGATGCTTGTGATAGATTCTAAATTGGAGACTCAATGATGCAAATTGTGCAAAACACTGAACGCATTATTTGTTTTGTTATTATTGCCATTATTAACAACATCATCATTATTGTGGGTAACACTTAAATGCTGCTTATAACAGAAGAAAAAGTGGGAGTCGGGCTCACCCACTTTCAGGAACTTTAGTTTTGGCGAGATACAAAATCAAGGTTGGCAGCTATCCCCTCCCTGTCTGCCCCCATGCAAACACTTGTATGTGGTTAAAGCTGGTGAAAGATGGGCAGGGGATAAGAGTCATGGTGAAGTGGATCCTATTTTAGAAGGATAGCAGAGAAAGTTAAGGAAATAGAGTTCAAAGGATGACTCCAACAGCAGAGACAAACCCAAAGGAGATCGTGGAAACTACCAGATGACTCAGCCTTGTCCTGGCAGTCCTACCACTGCTTCCTACCCACTGAAAGGCTTAACTGAAACCGGCAGCAGATGACTTATATCCTGCCTCACACAGAGCACGCTCCTTTTGGTATGAGCTGTGCGGGAGTGCCCTACCTCTTGAAGCACAGCTTTAAGGAACTGGGGATAATAGAGCTAGTGGGAAATTAGGTAAGGGATAATCATTTAGCAGAAACAACAACACAAAATATACGTGTTAGGAAGTCAAATTGTATCCTTCAAAATCTAGAATACAACAACATCCCCCGAGTCTCTCACTAATAATGTGAATGTAGGTAAATTTAAAGAGGTTTGAAGGCCGGATGTGGTGGCACACTCTTGTAATCCCAGTACTTTGGGAGGCAGAGACCAGAGGATCCGGGTTCGCGGCCAGCCTCAGAGGGCTCTCTCTCTCTCTCTCTCTCTCTCTCTCTCTCCTTAGCAAGGCCCTCCGCAACTTCGTGAGACCCGGTTTCAAAAATAAAGTATAAAAAATAGGGCCGGGGGCATAGTGCGGAGGTAGAATGCCCCTGCGTTCAATCCCCGGTACTGCAAAAATAAATAAATAAATAAATAAATAAATAAATAAATAAATAAATAAAGAGGTTTGAATAGGAATATCTTAGAATTATCATTGTTCTGGATGGTCATTCTCAAAATCCATAGTGTAAGAGAACTTTTCTTAATCATAACCTACAGTAGGTAATGAATTTTACATTCCTATCCAGTTCACACACACACGAAAAGGAGGCTTCATAATGCAGTATTGTCCATTACTTCATTCAGTACACTCTGATGTTCTTCTACCATATTCCATCCCATTCCGTTCTCATCTTTAAAAGTGCTGGTTAAAATCCACCAAACGGATTTGATGATCCATTAATGCCTCTCAATCATAGTATGAGAAAAAAGAAAAGAAAAGAAAGTTGCATTTGTTAAAAATGGAGACTTCAGCCCTACCTCTACCCCAAAAATATGCATTCTGTACTTTGGGGATAGAAGTCAGGACTGTGCATTTTATAAACACCCTAGGTGATACATTTAGGAAGAGTCGATCTCAAATTCCCCGGTGCCTTTTTCTTCCTGTTCCCAGATGCTCCTCCTTGTAAACTAGGACTGAAACCAACTTCAAATACTCCTCAGTCTGATGCCTGGCACCCTATTTAACAGATGAGCAAACTGAAGCTTTGAGAAGGTAAGTGCCAGACATAAATTTCAAGCCTCCTTCAGACTTTTAAGCTCCTACGGATTTTATACAGATCTCAGATTTCAAGTCAACAACCAGGAGAAAAAAAAAAGCCCTAAAATGCAATCTAGGGTTATTTAGTTCATGCAGAGTATTCCCTCTGAGGCTACTTTTATGGTTAGAAAATAGGAACATGTTAAACCAATTTGACTGAACTCTATTTTTTAATGTATATTTATCTTACCGCAAATTGGAAAACTTAACTTCTCAATTTTCTTATTAGGGTTCGACTACAAAATGTACCTTTGGGGAAAAAGAGGCAACATTTCCAATGTACTCTGGAGCTACATCAGTAAGGCAGACCATCACAGGGCTGAGAGCCGCTTATACCAAGCTGTAAAGATATTCTCCATTATTGCCAAAGAATCATAGTTATTGTGCTAATTGGCTAAAATCTGAAAAGATTTCTCCAATAAACCCAGAAATATTTTTACTATCATTCCCAGGATATCACTGCAGAAAAGCAAACACAGCCCATTTTATTTGTTTACATTTTTGAACTACATGATTTGTTAGGGAGACATAAACTGCTACATTGTGTTATAGAAAATTTAGTATGCCTGATTATCTTTATTCTCTATCACCAAGAACAAAATTATTAATTCACATGGTTTCTGCTAAGGAATTTAGAAATTATAGAGCGCCAACCCTGTTTTAAAAGTCTGTAACAAACAGAACTATACCCAACTAACACGTGTATCACATACCTTTGCCTGCTTTTAATTAAAACCTATTAATCAGTTATTTTACAGTAAGAATTAGAGGAACTCACTATGTAGATTAAGAAATACTTTATAATGGAAGTTCCCATAAGTTAACCTTAAAAAGAACTTCTACAAACACTTTGGCATGGGCATAGAGAATATTTGAAGTAATTAAATTATTTATGCTTTAGTCGATGCTCACATTGTTGAATGAAGTAATTAATGAAAGAATGAACTTTTTTTTTCTTTTTGCCATATAAGAGATTAAACTCGGGGTCTTTGCCCATTCTAGGTAAGCCCGCTACCACTGAGCCACGTCCCCAGCTTTTTCATTTTACTTTGAGAAAGGGTGTCCCTAAATTGCCTAGGATGGCCTTGAACTTGTGATCCTGTCGCCTCAGCTTCCCAAGTAGCTGGGATTACAGGTATGTGCCACCATACTGGCTGGAGACAGTGATTTTTTTAAAATCTCACATCTTCAAGGCCCTTTAACTATTTGTGTTATAGCTGAAAAAGGAGTTTTCGAGACAGTTTAGCAGTGTGAACAAAGGACTTGCAGGGGGCAGGAAAGAAGTGGGAATTGTTTGGCTAACATTTCAAAAGCATGCTGGTGTCCATGCATGTGCAAAGATATGTGCAAATTGCAAAGGACTCACATTTTTTTCATTTAAAAAGTAATATATGAAGTCATTATAATGACACTTAATTAGCCATTACTATAAGATATAGTAAATATTTTGAAAAACTAAAGCTTTTAAAAAATTATCAGATTTTCCACTTCTTCATTAAAATTTTCCACATGATTAGTCTGAATTAGTGTGATTTTACCATACCTAATTGGTTAAATTACTGTTTAAATTATTCAGCATATATAAGGCTAAAAAGGGAAAAAATGTATATTGTTTCTTGTTTCACTGATGAGGTTTATACTGTATATTCATAGTACATGACAAATCATAGCACTTGAAAAAATAGTTTTGTTATTTTTATCCTTCATGATGGGTTAGACCCCAAAGGGGGTAAAAAGTTACTAAACAAACCACAGAGAGCTAGGTCAGCACTGGAATTGCTACCAAAATCAATAAAAGTAATTAAGCTTTATTGGAATATGTAAAAAATTTCAACAAATGACACGTATATTTTGTTTAGCTTTCAATTTCACAGGAATTTAGTGCTTGAACAGATCCATTTACTAAATGTTAAACTAAATGCTCTCTATCCGTCCCAAAATTTACATTCCAAGATGCAAATGTAACTGGATTTAGTCATAGGTTGTTTATAATAAAATGAGGGAAAATGAGCCGGGTGTGGTGGAGCACGCTTGTAATCCCAGTACTTTGGGAGGCGGAGACCAGAGGATCCGGGTTCGTGGCCAGCCTCAGCTCTCTCTCTCTCTCTCTCCCTCCCTGTCTCTCTCTCTCTCTCTCTCTCTCTGTCTACTTAGTGAGGTCCTCTGCAACCTCGTGAGACCCGGTTTCAAAATAAAGTATAAAAAATAGGGCTGGGGGTGTAACGCGGAGTTAGAACGACCCTGAGTTCAATCCCCAGTACCGCAAAAAAAAAAAAAAATGAGGGAAAATGAAAAAACCATTAGAATATTTAGTTGTCTGATGGTGTTCAGAAAGAAACAATAGCTCCTGATGTTCCTCATTGCTTATGTCATGAAAATCATTCTTGCTTATAAGATTGGACAGAACACTTTGAATGACCTTGACATTGAACCAGGTTTGAAGTAGTGTGCATTAGATGAAGCAAAACAAACAAAAATCACACACAAAAAAAAAAACGCTGGCCGGGCGTGGTGGCGCACGCTTGTAATCCCAGTACTTAGGGAGGCGGAGACCGGAGGATCCGGGTTCGAGGCCAGCCTCAGCTCTCTCTCTCTCTCTCTCTCCCCCTGTCTCTCTCTCTCTCTCTCTCTCTCTCTCTCTCTCTACTTAGTGAGGCCCTCCGCAACTTCGTGAGACCCGGTTTCAAAATAAAGTATAAAAAATAGGGCCGGGGGTGTAGCACGGAGGTAGAACGCCCCTGCGTTCAATCCCCGGTACCGCAAAAAAAAAAAAAAAGCACTGATAGAGCTTTGAATTATTGACATGTTCAATGGACAGAACAGTTATCATAATTTCTCATGTCTCTCCATGTTCTCAGCTTCCATTTCAATGGATTTACTTTATTTAGATTCACCTATCATATAAACTGAGTATGGGGTCATCTAATGAGTCTGTCACAGGCAATGGACAGAGGCAATCCCAGCATTTCTGACTACTGACATCAGTGTTCCTGTATCTGTGTGTGTGTGTGGAGGGAAGGGGATTTTCCATATCCTGGGATGCTCTGCAAAGTAGCAAAAATAAATAAATGGATAAATAAATAAATATTAATTAATTAATTAAGCCGGGTGTGGTGGCTCACGCTTATAATCCCAGTACTTGGGAGGCTGAGAAAGGAGGATCGCTGGTTCGTGGCCAGCCTCAGTTACTTAGTGAGGCCCTCCGCAACTTAGTGAGACCCTGTTTCAAAATAAAGAATAAAAAATAGGACTGGGGGTGTAGCTTGGGGGTAGAATGTGCCTGGGTTCAATCCTCAGTACCGCAAAATAAAAAAATAAATACATACATAAATAAATACATAAATAAATAAATAATTAGACCTGCTCAAACTTTTAGCTGGTTAGCTAACAAAAGAAGTGTTGTTCTGCCCCTATTTGGGAAGCAAAATAAATAGGAGGAAATCCCACTGATGATGGGAGAGCAGGTGTGGGGATGATGAGACAGACACAATTGCAAAACCCAGCTACGGTATACGCAACATTAAAACTATGTTCTATATTTACATAGCCTAACTGCTTAGAAGCTCTGTGTTATCCCGATTTCTTAAATATCATTTACATTTTCTAGTGATCTTACCTGAGGATACTTAAAATATTCCTATTGCTCTACATAACTGAGATCATGTCATGAATGCTATAGATCTATGTATAAAAAGGTATAAAAATACTAAAATAATGAAACATACATCTGATCATGTACTGCATGTCTTCCTAACTAATCCAGAAAATCCTCCTGATACTAGATTTTTGTCTCCATTTAGATCCGGAATGGTTACTGGCTTGAAGTAACATACATTATTTTTTTTTCTGAAATTGTCATGTTCATATTGAAAATGTAATTATTTAAATTTAAAAAAATCAAAGAAAAAATATATAATCATCACTGGTAGAAGATAAAATTGATGCATGGCATAATACTATAATGAAATAAAATAAAATTATAAAAATAACTCATTTAGCAACTGAGAATTTGCTAAATAAAGTGCTAGAGATTTTAATAGATGTTATTTCTCACAAAGGCCATATGACATATAAATTATTACTTCACTTTTATAGAGAATGAATCTGAGTTTCAAAGAGGCTGACTAACCTTCCAACAATAACAAATAACAAACACAATGATAAGACATGTTCTGAATCTTTCTACTCTTGTAGTTATGTTTTTATCTGATAGTAGTCATATGATCATATAAATACACATATCTCTCATCAATTATTGCTCATAATCAATGCTTGGAAATGAAAGATTACTTGTATTAAACTATGAGGTTGTGATCTCAAAACACAAATTTTTTGCCCACAGTGAGAGGTCTCTGGACCATCGCTGGGATGGTTAATCTATATTTTCAACTTGATTGAATTCAGAGAGGTCTAGGTAATGTGTAGCACCCAGAGACTTCTGGGTGTGTCTATGCAGGTGTTTCCAGAAAGGACCCACATTTGGGACAGAAAACTGAGGGGAGACGCCCACCTTGAATGTAGGTGGCCCTATCCAGTAGACTGGGAGACCAGATAGAGCAAAAGACAGAAGAAGGAGGAAGCGGAAGTGGATGCAGACTCAACTCTTCCTAAGTGGGGGTGTTTATTGCTGCTGCCATCACCTGTGGACATTGGACTCCAACTCCTTCATTCTTCCAACATGGACTCTCACTGGCAGCTCTCCAGGGAGCTTCCAGGACTTCAGTCTCAGGCTGGGGCTGTGTCATTGGTCCCTCAAGTTCTAAAGCTCCAGTTTCTTGGACTGAACACCTATTGGATCCTCCTGCTCTCCAACTTACAGACAGCCATTGTGGAATTATCCAGCTTCTGATCTTGTAAGCCAACCTCATAAATCCTCTTTTATAATCATACATATATGTATCCTGTTGGTTCTGTTCCTCAAGAAGACCCTGACTAATAGAATGGTCTCAGCCTCATCAATATCATACCTTAATTGAGTTTCTCCAGAAAGCTACAAAACCAGGAAGAGTGGGAATTATTAATCGGTAGTACACAACTTGCTCCAGACACTGGGAACATTTTCTCCTAACAACTCCACACTTGATAGGACCTTTTTTTTTAGAGTTTTCCTTTGAGGTAAGTGTTTACTACAGGGTACTGTTGTCTGGTTTAGTGGAATCCAAAGCCTGTCTAAGCCAGCTGGAAAGCAAACCTCACGCATCTGACTTCGCACATTTTTACTAATGATTATTCTTTAGCATGCAAGGCTTGTTTTCTTGCAGAAAAAAAATCTTAAGAACAAAATGAAATACCCCCAAACAAAAATTCATTATCAGATAATTCGGGGAAGATTTTTTTTTTTTGCAGTACTGGGGATTGAACCCAGGAGCATTGTACCTCTGAGCTACACCCCAGCCTATCTTTTATTCTTTGTTTTGAAACAGGGTCTAAGTTGCAGAGGGTCTCACTAAGTAGCTGAGGCTGGCCGTGTACCTGCAATCCTCCTGTCTCGGCCTCCCAAGTACTGGCATTACAAGCGTGTGCCACCATGCCCGGCTGGAAGATTTAAAGATTCTACATTCAACTCTCCAGGGGTAGTTAGGCATCTCCAGGAGCATTTAATCTGGTACCTTGCACTGCCACCAAAGCAGTGTTAAATGGCTTTGACCATCAGTGGCCTCCCTCTGCCATTTGATTGCATAATCCCTTAGTGGGGACATCCTAAAATTCACCACTCTCAGCCGGGCGTGGTGGCGCGCGCTTGTAATCCCAGTACTTTGGGAGGCGGAGACCGGAGGATACGGGTTCACAGCCAGCCTCAGCTCTCTCTCTCTCTCTCTCTCTCTCTCCCTGTCTTTCTCTTTCTCTCTACTAGTGAGGCCCTCCGCAACTTCGTGAGACCCAGTTTCAAAATAAAGTATAAAAAAAAATAGGGCCGGGGGTGTAGCTCGGAGGTAGAACGCCCTTGGGTTCAATCCCCGGTACCACAAAATAAATAAATAAATAAATAAAAATAAATAAATAAATAAATAAATAAATAAAATTCACCACTCTCTAGACAATCTAACATATTCAGCTATGGTGCTACATGCAGAGTCCATTTTTCCTATGGAAGACATTATGTCCTTCAATGAGTAGAAAAATAATATCTTTTATTAATGAAATTCACTCCCTATTTCATCCATGAGATGATAGTTTCTGGAAGCATAGTTACAGATTTATTTGTCAGGTATTTGTAATCAACTAAATGAGCTGTATCACTAGGAGACTGAATCTTTTGAACCACACATATACCAAATAAAATTTCTTCATGAGGATTAGTTCACATACCTGAAAATCCAAATATGTGCTAAAGTGCTGGTTTTACATATAAAATTGAAAATTATCATACGTGAGTTGAGAAACAGAAAGGTAGACATTGCCATCTTCATAGCAGTATGCTGAATACTTGGTGATTTAATAGTAATCCAAGAGGAATTTCATATGTATATCACTTTTTTTCTCAGAAGAGAGGAACTTTTTGGAAAGCATATGCGTTGTCTGTTTCTTTTGTCAAGAGAAGCAAGTTAGCTTGTATCTGATGCTTTCAACTTTGAGATTATACAGTATGTAATAGAGAACATATAGAGTACATGAGAGTAATTTCTCTTGAAGAATACACAAAATGGGTTCAAAAAGACTCTAAAATAGTCTTACAACACTTTAAAAATGACAACCTCACTTCAATATGCTAGTCAGACTAGAGGCAGAAGTAGCTGCTGTATGACTGTCTTCATTGTGGGAAGAAAGCGGCCTATTTATTTGTGGTAAGGGGAAGTAGCCTAGGTAAACAGGAAGTGATAAATTATTAAGTGTCCTAATCCATGAAAATATTCATCGATTTATTTCCTCCATTTGGGGAAATAGAACACAATTATGTAGATCCCTCTGTGTAATTTCCTCCATGTATTACGTTTAATATCAAAAGAGTAAGAAAATTCATACTAACATATTAGGATGTGATTATTCATCTCACAAAGCATTCTTTGTTTACCAATGATTCACTATTTAAATCCATTACAGTAAAGGCACCTAGTGTAATAAACTTATATCATTTTTCACAAGCCCATGCAGTATAATTTATTGCATAAACAAGGTTCTGCTTTGGAATTCTGATTCAGAGTGACTGTTTTTCTCATTTAGCATTATTTGATTCAGTTTCTAATTTACTGTGAAATATTCCAATAAGCTTTAACACCTTCCCAATTAATTTGGGAATAACTGGATATGGTATTATTCTTCTTAATTTTCTTCTGTTTACATATGTGCTGCATCAGCATGTGGTTTAATGTCTATTTTTCCAAATAGCTTATTTTATAAATTCTAGATCATTTGTATAAATTTTCATCCATATTTTAACTTAAAAGATGCTTAGGGCAATATTATAAAATCATTAATGTATTTACCATTCATACTTTTCGACAGACTTTATTTTTCCTATCTATTCTATGTGAAATGCATGTCAGTCATAAAAATCCTTTGCAACAGTTTTCACTTACCAAATTAGGTGAAAGTCTGATAGGTTATACAGGTACAAAAAGACCACATCACTCCCTCGCCCCACCATGTTTTATGCAATAATTAATGCCCTGGATACTGTGGAGAGTATAATTTTAACTCTTAATAGAAAAAAGCAACTAACTGAAAACTAAAAGAAAAGAATTCAGAACCAACTAGTTGGTTGCAACATGTAATTAATTAGTTTTATATTAATGAATAAATGTCCTTTGGTCATTTTCTCCCCTTCCCTTTAAATTGAGTTTGTTGATGCTGCTATTCTTTTATTTAGTTAAAGGAGAAAAACAGTAGATTTGGATCAGACATTATTACAGGGACTAATCATTTTCCCATTATGGGGAAGAGAAAATCTTTAAGGATAACAAGATACTAGCCAACCATTCACTTAATTCTCATGTAACTAGGTGTTCTAATTATATAAATTACATCACATATTTATATATAGTAAATGACTCTCTGGGTTTGCTAATTATCCGGCTTACTATTTCTGTACAAAAGTCCATGTTAAACAAAAGACTGAAATTACAGCACTAGAATCCAGACCCTTCCAAAAAAGGAGCAACACTTTCAGTCCATTTAGTAAAGTGTATGTTCCCATTTGCTGAGAGTCTGAAAACAGTTAATGTGCCTCCAAAATGTGAACGATCTGTTCTCCTATTTCTGGTAAAGTAGACATAATTGCTTACTATGTCATAAGATTAAATTAACTCAGAAACCCAGTTAACTACACTAATAACTAGAGAAGAGCTAATAGGTGACCCAAAATGATAGCTGGTAATTATAGGACCCTTCTTTATTTAAAGAGAGTAGAGAAAATGATGAAAATACAGAGGGTATATGAAGCACAAACTTGTATGACCACAAGAGCTTTTATTTTTCATCAAACATTTATGGTGCACCTGCTATGAGCTTATCTCTAACCTTAAAAACTTTCTATTCATGTTGCTTCATCATGTTTAATAACAAAGAAGCTAGCACTTAGTTGAGTTGCTACAATAATTTAAAAGAGCACATTTCTTATTCTGGTGATATAAGTTCTTTTACTTGGATATTGCTAAAAAATCACTGATAATGTTATTGCACTAGGTAAATAAAGGTTTTTTATATACCTTTAGAAATAATAGGATTCATTTTCAAAAGTATGTTAGTATGAAACTTTTCTATATAAATACCTTATACATTCTGTTTTTCCACAAAATCTATCAGATTATTGATTCTTTTTTCCCATCCAACCTTGAAAGCTATTAAGAAAAACTAGTGACTTGAGCTGCATTAATGCACATCAAAATAGATGAACTCTTTTAGGACATTCTCAAGTCTGCACAGAAAAGACCTGAACATATATTTAGGTTTAAGTTTTCAAAACATTTGAATTTCAGCAGTTGATGTTGACTACATAATGACCAAGAAAATAACAGATGATGAAATTTAATCCAATTCCATCTTTTAGAAGACACATAAAACAAAGCACATTATAAATGACGTACTAGTATAAGATATTTATGTTAGGCATGCAATTAAAATGAATGCATATTAAGTGTGTAGGACACTTTTTCTATCTCCTCAGCTTCAGAATTCTTAAAATTAAATGAGTATGAATTGCATTAAGTAAAAATCAGACATACTTGGCATATAAATTATAAGTCTCTTGCATAGCACTTTTCATTTTCTATCTTTCAAAAGAGATTCCTATAAATACTAGTCAATGGCAAATTTTACTCAGAGGTTCCTATTACTGAAAGTCTGTTAATAATAACTGTTGTTTACCACTTAAATCACCACAAGCAAGTGTTGCACACATAACATAGCAAAAAAAGCAACCTTTTCTTTGATGTGTATATGACACAGAAGCTGAATTGATTGATACCTCTGTGTTCAATATGCAACTCTACTACTGCACTTATTGTCTTGCAATCATTTATTTATGTATTCATCTACATATTAATAGTGTTCATTTTCTTACGTTATGGCCAACTTCAGGCTCCAGTGCCCAGTGTGATGTTACTATGCTCTAAATGCAATGTTTGCATCTCCTTCAAATTCATGTGTTGAATTCTTATCTCCATAGAGTTGGTATTAAAAGACAGGATCATTGGGAGGTAATTAGATCATGAGTGTGGAGTCCTCATGAAGGAGATTATTGTCCTTATGAAAGAGACCCCAGAGAGCCGCTGTTCCCTTCTACCACGTGAGGATGCAGCAAGAAAGTGTCACTGTGAAGAGTAGTTCTTCACAGACAACACAGTTCTTCACAGTTGCTGGCAACTGATCTGGGACTTCCCATTCTAGAAATGTGGGAAATACGTTTCTGTTGTTTATAAGCCACTCAATTTATGGCATTTTGTTATAGTAGCTCTAAGATAGTAGGCACACAACAGATTTTGTATAGTTTTGTATTATACCATTTCAAACTTTATTATAATATTATCTTCAACTCTCACACTATTGAACATCACTAGGAAAGTCCTCTTGGTGATTTACATTCTACAAATTTTGTAATGTTGTCTGACATCAATTAGCTATCATTTTTCCTTTGTAAAGAATCCAGTTGTGGAATGTGTCATCTTTACATATCCCAAATCATATTTAACTCATTTTTTCATTCAGTTACTTTCAAACCACAGCATAAAGGCCTCCTCAATGTTCCTCCACTTTCTGATTGATTTGTTCCTACTAATTGAGTGAATAGTTCTAATGAAACCTATAATAATTCCAAGCTTGTTTTATGATGAAGAATTTCAAACGTATACAAAGTTAAACAAAATAGTGTATGTCCTCATGCCCACATTGTCCAGTTCCTGCAAACATCATCCCAAGAGCAGGCCTGCTCCAGTCACTCTGCTATCTACTTCCATCCCTTCCCTCATACTTCCCAGGTACCACTTAATTTTATCCATATTTGACTGCCTGCCTATGATATAGGGACTATTTTAACCAAAACCCAACATTGTTATCACTCGAGTAACTAACAATAATTCCTTAAAGCCTTCAAATATCCAGTCTGTGTTCACATTTCCAGTTGTTTCATACATGCAATGATTCATTCTGGTTTTAAAGTGGAACCTAAATAAGTTCCATATCTGATAAAATGATAATCAACTGCTGTGCTCACTGATTTTCTGTAGATTTTTGA
Source organism: Glis glis (assembly GCA_004027185.1). NCBI lineage: Eukaryota > Metazoa > Chordata > Mammalia > Rodentia > Gliridae > Glis > Glis glis. Next base: position 17,858 of record PVJS01011219.1, on the reverse strand, counting down.
TCTAGTTTTATGTTTGCTTTGCGGTTTATTTGCTGAAGAAGAACAGAGTTGGGTTTTGTTGTTTGCGTTTTGTCTACTGCGCTATCTCAAAGTGTGGGTTTTGCTGATTGCTATCTTGTGGTCCGGCTTGGCATGCCTCTCTATGCTGGAGATTTTCAGGCTTATCAGATATTGCGTGTATGTTTGTTTTTGTTTTTGTTTTTGTTTTTGACCAAATTACCTCATGCAAGATGAATGCCTATAGTATTTGAATTTTGAAACTAGGGTGGATCCATTATAAAAATCCATTTAGAAAAGAAAAGGTTGTTTTTTCTATCGTGAAAATCAGATGAATGCCATGTAATGGCAAAACCTGTGAGTTTCCATTAGGGTAAGTTACGTTGTCTACACGTGCCAGTATAAAAACCTTCACATGTAAGACTGAATAGGCATGGCTGTGTAGTCTGCATCATCCCTAAAATTTTGAATATAAAATTAACAAAATTATCTTAGACCTAATTGTACTCACATTTGTTTAATGATTTTAGGGAAAAAAATACTATAGAATATAGAGGGAATTTATCTTCCTATGTATTTCCTGTAGTTCTATAGCAAAACATTGTATTCTCTAGAAAATGAATATTTGTTTACCTTTCCTATAGCCCTAAATTTCATTTGGCATTTGATAATGAGTTTCATGGTATCAGAGACAGCACAATAACCATTTATTGAGTCCCTGCTATATTTTAAAGTTGTGGACTCCAAGGATATAAAGACAAACTCGACAAGTATGCAGGATAATATAGAAGAGAGGGACATGCACAGGAATGATTTCTGCTTCAGTCCTATTATGATATAAGTATACTTATAGCAATCCTAGCTCTAAGAATTCAAGCTGAAAGAAACAATGGTTATTTCAATAAATCCAATATTCTTACTATCAACAGAGGACTATAAGACTGCCCCTATCCATAGCTCTTAAATCCCCCCCCTCTCTCTCTCTCACACACACACACACACACACACACACACTATTTCAAAACAAAGTAAAAGGAACTAAAAAGATAACAGATAACCTCGCGCCGGGCGTGGTGGCGCACGCTTGTAATCCCAGTACTTTGGGAGGCGGAGACCGGAGGATCCGGTTCGCGGCCAGCCTCAGCTCTCTCTCTCTCTCTCTCTCTCTCTCTCTCTCTCTCTCTCTCTCCTTAGTGAGGCCCTCTGCAACTTCGTGAGACCCAGTTTCAAAATAAAGTATAAAAAAATAGGGCCGGGGGCGTAGAGCAGAGGTAGAACACCCCTGCTTTCAATCCCCGGTACCGCAAAAAAAAAAAAAAAAAGATAACCTATAGTTACAACTTGCTTATTATCTGCCATATGCTATTATAAGTGTTTTAAACCTATTAACTCACTTAACTCATCTAACAATATATAACAAAAATTACCATATATGAGAAAACAATTTCAGCCCCTTGTCTGATGTTTTGCAAGAATAAGCAACAGAATCAACCACTATGGTATAATGCCTCTTAATCAAAATGTGAGAGAATCAAAGGAAAAGCAGCTAATTTTGTTATGTGAACTGGAGGCAGATTGTTCACAGTCTGCGTTGGCTTCTACATCCATGACCTTGTGCAAAGTACTTTGTGTCTCTGTTTGTAAATGTGAACAGCAATAGTACCTACCATGTGTAGATACCATTACAATTCACAGAAATGGGTATGCAGTGTCGGACAATAGTAAGCAGCTCAAGAATGTCAACTAGTACTGTATCCTTAGGAGACCCAAGCATACGTCATGATATTTAGAATTTGTTTTGAATGAAGGGAGGCAGCATATCTAATATAGAATATTAAAATAAATAGAAAATGAAACAATTAGGGAAAAATACTTCCCCTCCTGCCCACTATGGAAATGGAAAACTACAAAAGGAGAGAGAAAATGGCAAAAGGAACAAGCTTGTCAACAAAGATTAAGAAATGTTGGCACTCTCATAGTTAACTCACTTAATATTAACTGTCACCCTACGGGAAGTGTTTTTCCATAATACTGTCAGAAAAACTGAGTCATATTGATTACTCAAAATCACACAATTAGTAAATGGCAAAACCAAGAGGGCTTGAAACTATCTCCTTGATAGTGCAGCTCTTACTTTTTCATTACACCGGTTTTTTTCATTCTATTGGCCATAAGAATTTAGAAAGACATGAGATCATTTTTAGTGGATTATAACCAGCATTAAAAGAAAATAGAAAGGTAGACAATATATCAGTGTTCATCACAGGAAGTAAAAGCAAATACTATCAGAACAAAGTGTTGCAGTCATATGTGCATATGTGTATCCATGGGTCTACTGGTTGCCATGGAAATTGTACTTCTTAATGTTTTGATCAGTCAGAAACGTTAGAAACGCACAGTACCATGTCACATTCCTCACGTTGGTGTTATACTCCCTCAAACAGATATGTGTTGATGCCCCAAACTGCTAAGATCATGATCCAGTAATTGCTTGGAACGACACGCATTCTGAAAGTATTTCAAGGAAAAAAATAATCAGACATACGGATGGCATAGTGTGTAGCTTTTTACTCTTTCCCACCTTCCCTGGAAGTGCTTGGAGAATTTTGCTTGATGGTGGTTATACCATCACTAACAAGCTGAGTGGGTTGATACATCAATTAAATTTTATGTTCCTTGCTTTTTTTTCCTCTATAAAAGAGAAGATAACAATTCCTTCTCTCTAATTACCTCTGTGGCACTCTGAACCATTAGGCAAAAGTCAGTGTAGTGATTTAGAGAAATAATCCAGGGTAAGGTGTGAGTATGTGTGCCTGCATGTGCACACACCTGATAAGAAGAATCTGGTGCCCACAAAGGGAACAGCAGAATATCGTTTAACAAGGCAAATTATGTACTGCACTGAAGGAGAAACCACGGGTCCTTAAGACCAAGGGATACTCCCTATTTCCTGGTGGGATTTGTGGGCAAGAAAAGTAGCCAGTGATAAAATGGAAAATAGGATGCACTTGAGACTTGGAGTAAAGTTGCCACAGATATACAAACATAATGGGGATGCCAGGTAAGAAGTATCACCTACCAACCTGTGCTATGGGTTCAATTCCCAGTAATTGTAGCTATTGCTAAGGCAGTGACTTCCATAAGCAAAAATTTTATTTTGTTCTCATCTTCTTTCAGCTCTTCAAAGGGTAAGGCAGGCAATGAAAGATTTATTTCCCCACATGACTAAAGCTCAGAGATGGTAGATTCACCAAGTATATATTTTATTTATTTGACCAACTGGTACAAAGAAAAGAGGTTACGAGCTAGCATCTGCAGAAGCAATAGAAAAACATTCTCAGCTTCACTGGACTCAAATTGTGGCATCCAGAATAAAACTCGTGTCCCCACTCGGTGGCCTTTAAGGCTGCCCTCTTTGCTTTTGGGACAGTTATATTACCAGGGTTAAAGATTTATTACTTTATATATGACCTCCATTTATGTCTCAGCTTTGTTAAAATAAAGATAACTAATTGGAAAAATACTTTAAATTCAGGAAAAATGCACAACACCCCAATCCTATCAATGTCAGGAGTATTTCTAAGGGTTAGTCTCAAACAACACTGCTTAAAAAAAATGTGAAGGTGAAAGCTACAAGTCACATAAATGAAGATTCAATTTTGGCCAATTTTAACTTAATATGAGAGCAGCAGATGGTCTGACTTATTGAAAGCACTTTTCAATTTTCTGGGCAAAGTAATTTCTTAAATGAAAGGGCTCCTTTAGGCATGCAAACACTGCATTCCAAAGCTGTTAAGAGACCTAACTGCAGTCACAAAGCTAGAAATGGTGGTGGAGGACAGCTAGAACTCAGCGAAATGGCCTCCTAATTTGTGCTAGAGTTGACACATATTCCTCAATGAACTCTGATTGTTGCAAACGTGAATGTTTGTTTTCATACTTGTGTGTAGATGTGGGTAGATGTTCTTTTGGCTTGCCTGCCTCCATCTTTCTTGTGGTAAGAGAAGGTATAGTTTCCCAGTGAAACCATTCCTCTTCTGCTTCCTGTCCCTCTAGTGATATACTGATCCCATCAACAACTCCAGGGCTGGTAACAGAACTTTTGCCTGTTCAGTCTCTTTCTCCACATCCACCTTCCTTCAGAGATGGGTCAAGACTGAGAACGCGTCCAGTAAGTTCATCCTTTACCCAAAGCATTTGAATCAGAAGAGGTATGCGGTTCAGTGAGAGCTAATTTCATAGTCTTGGAGTGGAGAAAGTATAAACCTGAGTTTATAGAGACCACTGTTGAAGACAGACACGAGTCCAACACAGAGGAGAGCAAGGAAGACGGATGAGATGAACAAGTCTCGATGTCTCTGTTGAAGTTCCAGACCCAGCCATACCTGCCACAAGACTGCCTCTAACTTGCAGTTAATATGCTGAGCAATTCGATGTGTACTCTCCATGTTTGTTTAACACAAATTCATTTCCCTTTGTTCTGATCTGGGTGACTCTATATAACTCTTGTTTTACTTAAAGAGGAAACTATTTGCTTGCATTTTGGCCAAAAAGGAATGGTTGGCCAGTGAGGTTTAAGAAATAACAAATGCAAATAAACTGCCCAGAATATAGAAGAACTCATGTTCCTGTGTTTGCTTTGTTTTGTTTACTTCAAGTTGTATGACACAAAGCAGATACCGCAGTGGGAAACCAACATTATTAGAAATTCAGTGCAGAGGTGTTTATATTGAGCTATGCTAATACTGATTTCACTGTTTTTCACTGAATCACAACTACGACACCTCTGTGTCCTATAACAGTTATGCAGAGCCTACATATTGCTTTAAAGCTATGCAATTAAAATTTGGTTGTTTAGGCTATTTTAATTAATCTGCCTATGTGAAAAGTCCTTTGCAATATAAACTTTCTATGGAGAACATGAAAGCGGAGTTGTTTCTTTTTCTCATGTAGTTCTGCTTTCCTGTGCTGTGGATGATGGCCACTTACACACTGAGACACTTAGAAAACATGCCGCCTTTGTTCATTGAATATTTTACCACAGTTAAACCTCATGGCCTTCGACTATTCTTAAGTATTACATTTTGCCAAGATGTTAAAATTCATCTTAAAGTTATCATGGGAAACCTGAAGGATATTCCATTAAATATTGCATGAGTCAAGCTAGTATATTGATTAAGAGTGGGGATTTCCAAATGTTAGGTTCTCAAATGGAAATTATGAGTGGGTTTTAGGGAATTATTAACCACTGAAGTTATAAACAAAATATTTCAGAAATGTGTGTCTGGGTATTTTCTTTTTCTAGGAAAAGGTTCCTAGCTTTTATCAAATTCTCAAAGAAGCCTATAAACCAAAAAATGTTATTAAACAGGAGTAAGCAGAAGAATTTTGGTCTTTAAAGAGGAAAGTGATGCTATTTTGTTTTTCTACAATTGCCATTTCCTATTTATCTTACTGAAAACCATCTTCGGTTCAATGTCAGCAGCTGCAGGTGGCAGAGTTATGAATATGTAAAATTAACCATGACATAATCCGCTCAATATTGCATATCATCATAGCAATAATTGCTTTATTGTTCAGTGGTCAGGTTCCCTGCCAGGAGGCATAATCCAAATGAGAATTAAATGCAAAAAGAATATCTCCATGATATCACAATTAAGCTTAGTACAGATCAACTTGAACCTACAAGGCCACTTTATAAACTTTCAAAGATACTGTCACATAAATGGTAAAAATTTAGGGATTAGGGGAGAAATTTTGCAAAATCACACACTAGGATGTGACCACAGTTCTAAAATTAAAAATTATCTTATATAAAGATGTTCTTCTTAATGCGCATTCAGTTATGTTTGTCCTGGAAAAGAATCACTGTTGGTGTTGGTGTTTTTTATGTCTAGAAATCAGAGGCAAATCACTACTTGAACTTATTTATTGAAGGAAAAAAAGGAAAGAACCAAGAAAGAAAGGAAGGGAGAGAAGAAGGAAAGAGGCAGGGAGGGACAGACAGAGACAGAGGGATGGAAAGAGGAAAGGAAGAAGAAAAAGGATTGAAAGAATTTTTAAGTATTTACTGAAAATTTTCTGAGAATACCAATTTCTTTAGTTTTGCTCCATTTCCTAATTATCTTATAACATTTTATTTTTATTTTTTTACTAAATAATGTTAAAGGATATGTTTTTGATAATTCCCCCTTCTGGCTATATTAGTTATGGAAATGGTGGTCAGGTTGCTGTAACAAAGACTCCAAACAACCACAATTACAAGCCACAGCAGCTAAAATAATATGAATGTATCTATTTTATGTCAAAGTCTGAAGCCGACAGCATACCGCTGCTTCATTTGTTATTTGGAAACCCAGATTCCTTTCGCTTGTGCCATACTATCTGAAAGCTTAGTTTTGGAAGGGCCACTGGTTGTCCTTCAATCTTCATTCTACCACTCTCTTTTCCAATGCAATTATCTCATGGAAGCTCAGTAAGACTGTATTTCCCAACCTTCTTTCCAGGTAGGTAAGACCGTTTGATCAGTTTGTGGACAAGAGCATGTTTGCAAAAGCGAAGTATGAAAATTGGATCATGCTTCTAATGGTTTCGAGGTGGACACCTTTCCCCTTTATTCTCTTACCACTAACTGACATGCAGACTTCCTAAAGAACACCAAAAAATCACAGCAACCCTTTATGGGTGGTGAAGCATTAGAGCAAAGGAGGCCAGGTGTCGTGGCACATGCCTGTAATCCCAGTACTTGGAAGGCCAAGACAGGAGGATCACAGGTTCAAGGCCAGTCTCAGCAGCATAGCAAGACCCTCAGCAACTTAGCGAGCCCCTATTTCAAAATAAAAAAGTAAAGTAGGACTGAAGGTCTAGCTCAGAGGTAAAACGCCCCAGAGTTCAATCTCCAGTATTACAAAAGGTCAAACCAGCCAACACCTATCATCGCCGGGGCAAGCAATTGCACCAGTATGGTGGGTTTTTATGTGAGAGAGAAATAACATTCCACTTTTATTTAAGCCAGTGCTATGCTAGGTCTAGGTCACAGAAATAGAACTTATATCCTAATCATTGCATCAATGTAATATTTGTTGTTCTTCCTCCCTCTCTTTTAGTCTTATGTAAGCGTCTTTATAAGCTTCTTCCATTCCATTTTTTTTCATATTGAGTAAGTAAAACAAACTAAGGCACCATAGTAATTTAGAGTTGTTATTAAGAAAACAAATAATTATATCCAAAACTTCCACTTACCTAACCAACCAAATTAACCTACATAGACAGGAATTTGCAAATGATACCTTTCCATCCCTAACTATTGATTCCAATGTAAATTGTCAATAAACAGAAAATTTTGCTGAAAGCGCTATGTGCTGAAACTTCCACTGAATACCATGTATTGCCCAGCATTAAAAATAAGAGCGAAATCTTAGGGAACACAGATAATGAAAAGACAATAAGGTAGAATGTAAAGCAATGTGCCCAAGTACTAATGTCAGATATAGCTTATGTGTATGATATCAGCACAGGAGAGAGAGAGTCAGCACTGAGGAAGGCAGGGGGATAGCTCATCTACTTATTTCATGGATGTGCTGCCAACTTTCTTTCAATCCAAGCTGTATTTTATTTTATTTTATTTTATTTTATTTTATTTTATTACACACAAGTCTGATTGCCTTAGGCCTGTCTTTCTTTGATAGCTACAACTTCCTCTTCTTAGGGCTGATCTACACACGGAGGTTCCAGAGCAATTTTCTTTTCTTTTTTTTTTTAAGATTCTCACCACTTCCTGACATTTTTCATATTTCTTCCTTAATTATTTTCCAATTTTGACAGCAGATAGAGAGTTTGTGTCCTCCCTAACGGGCATTCACCCTTCACACACTGGTCCAACATTTGCTCAGTCCTGACCTGTCAAGTTGTTTTATTTCTTCCCCTTTTTTTGTTACTTCTAATATTCACTAATATCCCACCAAAACACTCATAATGCCACTCAATCACTAAGAAAACTTTGCCTAGAGGAAACAATAAAGAAAACCAGGAAGGCATGATGAATAGCTATCAGGAGTGATGCAGAGAACTCTGCAAATCACAGGTCAAAGCTCAGTGACTCACATCCTCACCTTAAGGGCATAAGTAGATACCTGTTCTCCGAGGTCTAAAGAATTTTTAACTAAATCTCTTAAATAAATGTATCTCAAATTTTGCATGCAATATTACAATACAAATCCACATTATTACAACAATTTATATTTTTAATGTGTTAAGTATAAAAGATATATCTACACTATTGTCATCTATGCCATTTTTAAAGTATTTTGAGGTGTTAAATATAAAAAGGTAATAAGAACAGTTGCTTTAACTTCTCACATCTTATGTATATTACGCCCAAAATAAATACGCATTTAATATATATATATATATATATATATATATATATATATCATACTTGGCATATGTTTACTGCAATCTTGCCTATAAATAATTTCCTTTCTGACATGTGTTCCTAATCACTGGATGATAAAAGATAAGAATATTAACACTATGGATTGATGTGAATGCATCTGCAATTTGCTCCACTTTTCTGGCTGATAAATGTGTGAGTGGCCAGGGATGAGGTGGAGGGAATGTGCTGATTTAGATTTCCTAAGACTGACTAATTCTTCACAGATATCACAGGAACACTGTCAGTACTCAGAAATGTTACAGACATACTTGGTTAGAGGTAACAAATACTCTTTGGAGACCAATCCAACGTCAGAAGCTACTTATATAACTGTTAAACAGCTTGGAACTGAAAACCAGTGAAACTAATTTTCACCCTACCTCATATGACAGAAGAGAACATTCACAGGTCCTGTTGAAATTAACAGCCCAACTTCTAGCCAACACCAGGACTATAGGATTCCTAATAAGTCCTTTGCCCAATGAATAAATTCTAATGATGTGTAGAAAATTAGATTAATCATACTTCTCTAAGTGAAAACTTTAAATTAAGACCTAATAAAGCAATATGGAATCAGATGAGTCTAAAACACTTCCATATGGATTTAAACAGAACCTGAGTGAGTCCAGGGCTGAGAAACTTTGAGTCTGTCTAAGTAGAAAAGACCTATGCATTCATATAGACAGAAAGGTGGAACAGAACATCTATCCTCTCATCTGTACCATTAGAGAGGTGGATTTTCACATACTAACTGTTGGGGATTAGATTAAGTCTTCCCAAATCCTTATGTTGAAGCCCTCAGGTCTCATATCTCACATTGTGACCTTATTTGGGCATAGAGTCTTTGCAGAGGTAATGGAGTGAAAGTGAGCTCATTAGGGTGGGTCCTAATCCAATATAACCGGTATCTTTATAAAAAGAGGAAATTTGGACACAGAGAAAAGTACACAAGGAAAATGCAAATGAACCCAATCATGGTTATATACACCAGGGAAAGAGGTCTGGAGCAGCTCCTTCTTCACAACCTCCAAACCAACCCTGAGGACACGTGCCTCCAGGACTGTGACATAGTAAATTTCTGTTGTTAAGGTCACTTAGTTTGTGGTGCCTTGTTACAGCAGACCTAGCAAATTAAGACAGTCTCTAAGGTCCTATCTCACTCTACTATGATTTAGGGAGAAAGTAACTTTAACAAGCCCTGAAAAAAATTTATTGGATGGGGATAAGGAAAAAAAAAGATGGGTTAAGGTGGAGGAATTTGTATTGTATACCAAGTCTGAGAGTTAGCATAATCAATACAATATATTCAAGAACCTTGGTAATAACAAATAACATACACAATAATATATACAATAATATAACAATATAAACAATAATAATATATTAAAAGCTCTAACAACTAGAGCTGAAGAGCAAATTCTAAATGATTTAGAGGCCAAAGTAGCCAAATAATGCCCTATGCTATGGTAGAAAAGGGAGAAAAGATATTTAAAGATTCACCCTGTAAGCAAAGTAAACAATAATATTTTTTTCCAATTTCACTATTTCAAAATTAACATCATTTAAGTGAAACAGCTAGGGTATTTCTGGGCCATTACATTATAGGGAGCTTTCAAATGCTTTTAAGATTATTCAGACTTTCATTATTTGAGTTCAAAATTAAAATTCCTAAATACAAATAAGTAATAAAACTAAAAAATTATATCTCTATAGATTTGATCTAATCCAAACTAAGGCCAGGTATTATTTGTATTGCAAACATGAGACACAGCATATGCTATATTCAAAATAGAAATAGGGGCTGGGAGTGGAGATCAGTGGTAGAGAGCTTGCCTAGCATGTTCAAAGCCCTGGGTTCAATCCACAGTAATGCAAAAACCTAAAAACAATCAAAATATAGAAATAAAAATACTCAAATGTATTATAAATTTCATGATCTCATGAATATACTGGAAAACCACCACCTGAGCAGTCAGGAATATGACTTATATTCCCTCTTAATTTAAGAAAAATGAGAAACAAGCTAGAAAATTATCATAATTAGTTTTCTCCTAGTGGCTTTCATTATTTAGAAATACATATTTCCAAATTAAACTCATATTTTAAGTTATTAACTAATAGTTTAGGTATTCTAACTAGTACTTTTCTGATTTGCTAATCTAATTCTAGTTCTAGATTATGGTCAATCTTCATTCCTTACTTGTTTCCAATAAAACAAGAGAAGTTTCTGACAATCATTAATCTAATGCAAATAAGAAGAATACAGTATCTAAGGATTTTCTGCCATATATCCTTGAAAAATTCTCAATTATACATGAACATAATATTGCCTATATATATATTTTTTAATGAAAAGGACATTAAGTGGTATCTGAATCTCCAGATATAATAGATAAATATTTTATAGCAAAGTTGGCTCTATAGCAAAATTTTATTTTTCTTTCATTTCTATTTGTAACACAGGTGAAAAACTGCAGGCATAAGTGGGGCTGGAGAACAGAAGTGTTGTCTTATAGGTTTGATGCCCCTCTCCTCCACAGTTGAGCACAAATAGTGTAGAAATAAGAGAGAAAATTTTCTTTCATATTAATTTAACCAATGGAAGGAAAAGAAAATATTGAGGCTTGAATAGTCATCTCAGTTCATTCTTTGACACAAATTCAACCAAAATAAAATTCAATAATACATTCTATCATGGAGTAACAAGAGAAGCCAATTATAACAATAATGGTCAATATGAATAGATAACATTTACTGAGTGTGTAGTAAGTGCCAGGCAAAGGTTTAATTGCTTGACATATATTAACTCAGTGAAACCTCATAAGCAAGCTAAAAGGCAGGCACTAATATTATCATTATTGCAATGATGAGAAAAATGAGGCATGGTGATATTAAGGAACTTGCTGAAGATCAAACATCAGAAAGAAAAATCGTTCCCATCCAATTTGCTATATCACCTCTGCCAAGAAAGGGCTATAGGCACAACTACATGTGAGTGCCTACAATGCACCGTGCGGATCTCTATGTGAATTGTCCTCATTTTATTGATGAGGGATTGGTACTTACAGAGGTTAAGTCACACGAGATCACAGCTATTCAATGATGGCTAGGATTTAAATTTATGTGTGTCTGAATTCAATGCTGAGGTTCATTTCACAAAGTTCACATACTGATTATAATGAGCTATCGTCTAGGTTTGGTGTCCAAATGCTACAGCGCATGGGCCAAACTCAATAAAATAAATGGAATTCAATGAGATAAGCGTGTATTGGAGCAGAGACATGCTCATTCATTTACCATTGTCTATGTCTGTTTTCGTGGTATGATGGCAGAAATGAGAAATTGTGACAGTGACTATGTGGGCCTCAAAGTCAAGATTACTGTCTGGATCTTTATCAAAAAGTTTGCTGAGCCCTGGTTGATCTCTTGGCAGATATTAAAAGAATCTCGATATGATTAGATTTGCTATGCTTTCTATTTAATCTATTAATAGTAAATAACAATTAAAGAAATAAAAAAGGAAACAAAGCTGGGTATGGTGGCATACATTTGTAATCCCAATACTTGGGAGGCTGAGACAGGAGAATCACAGGTCCCAGGCTAGTCACAACAACCTAGTGAGGCCCTTAGCAAAATAGTGAGAAAGTTTTTCAAAATAAAAATAATAAAATGTGGCTAGAATTTTAGCTCAGTGGTAGAATGCCCCTGGTTCAACCCCCAGTACCACAAAAAAAAAAGAAATAAAAAGGGGGGAACAAAGGAGCCAAATTAGTTTATCATGGGTTGAACTGTATCCCCTAAAAGATATGTTGAAGTCTTAACCTTTGATACCTGTTAATATAACCTTATTTGAAAACAGTCTGTATAGATGTAATCAAGTTAAGATGCGATTCCTAATGTGGACCCTTATCCAATATGACTAGTGTTCTTTTAAGAACATGAAAAAGCCAGGAGTGGTGTTGCATGCCTATAATCTCAATACTTGGGAGGTTGAGATAGGAAGATTGCAGGTTCAAGACCAGTACACAGTAACTTAGCAAGACCCTGTTTCAAAATTTAAAAAAAAATAGGTCTGGAGGTGTAGCTCAGAAGTAGAACACCCCTGTCCATCCCCAGTACTACCATACACACACACACACACACACACACACACGCGCGCGCGTGAGTGCATGATGAAGAAGCCATGTGAAGTGACAGACGCAAGGCGAGGGATGTAACTGAGTGGTAAAGAGCGAGCTTAGCATGTGTAAGGCCCTGGGCTCAGTTCCCAGCACCCTCCACCCAAAAAAAGACAAGTAGGGAACTGTGTTATATGGCCCTGTAGGGAGAAAATGGAGTGATACAGCTGCAAACCAAGGATCGATGGGCACAGACATAGCAAGTAAGAGGCAGTATACGATTCTTTCCAGCCAGTGTCAGAGGGATCATGGCCCAGCTGGCACTTTGAGGTAGACTCCTATTCTCCAGAACATTGCTTTTCTCCTCCCATTTTATCTTCTATGGCAGCCCTAGGAAATGAACACAATGTCATTTTAATATACATAGAGGCAGAGGATAGCACTAAATTACTTGGTTTGAACAGTGTAGCAAAGGTTGCTAGCTGACCATCAAAACTTTGTGGGTTTTGCTTAGCCGATTTATCATCGATGACTACCCTGCTGGAGACTACATTTCCTGTTCCTTTGGCTTTAGTCATGGCAATGTGACTGATACTTATGAACAGAATATTTGGGGCAGCAAGATGGCCAAAGTGATTAAGAAAGTGGTGTAGTTTCTGCAGGCTGGATGTACAGGATCTAACAAATGGTTCGGAAGCCCTGTGTGTAGTAGAGCCACAAGACAGGAAGGAGCCTGGGGCACTGAAAAACTGCAGGGAATAAAACCCTACGCTCTCCAACCCTCCCTCCTCTGCCAAGTGGTCTCTATACAGGAGAAAAATAAACTCCTGTGTTAAGCTCCGAGAATGTGCTTATGTTCTATCAGCTATCGTCATATCAACTACACCATCTATTAGCCACAAACTCAAGTCTCTCACCATGCCTAGGACTTGAACTCTCCATAGCTGTTATATGATGATCCCTCTATAAATATCTTTTAAAACAAACGAGGAAGGACATCACCAATGCAAAGTTCAAATGTACATTAACTCAAACACAAGCAACACTTGCCATCAACAACAAAAAAAAGCCCATGGAAAAGTCAAATAAAACACAAGACAAGAAAACCTCCAAAAACTTAGTTCTGAGCAAAGGAAATGAATAAATCCTCAGAATTTGGGGCACTGAAGATGCTGACAGGAGTCATGAAGTACAATATCTAGTGGGAGGATGCAGTTGTGGACATTTGAGGAAGGGAACCATCTTGCACATTAATCTGACACACAACCAAGAGTGCTTGAAGGAAATCATTAGGCAAGAGGTGAGGATAAATGAGTCACTCGACAGCTCTCCTTTCTGCAAACAATAGCTTCCAAGTGACGCCAAAATGTGATCTTTCTGTGGGTGCAACAGGAAAATCAACGGATGTTATTTTTGCACTTCCTAGATAGAATAACACATCTAGAGAACAGGTTTTGTCAAAGATAGGCTTTAAACATGCAACTCCATAAAAGCTATCTATGGTTAGGAGGAACCGTCACCTGTCTTGAATAAAAGAAGATGGGGTGCCAAATATAAAAGTTCCAAAATGAGACATTTGATGTTTTTCCTTTTTTCTTTTTTTTTACATGTAAGTTGACCTAATTATTTTCTGAATTCACATTGACTAAGCTACCATTTATTAATTAATAACATTTCCCTTGCCATTGATTATACATTTCTTTTATGTGAAGTCTTAACATGACTTCAGATTGATCTTCCTTGGGTGGCATGCTTGTATGATCAGTGGTTTTGCTGCCACCCTGAAACTGGCATTTTACCTTATAATATTTCTGTACTATATGACAGAAGGGATCCAAGATTATTACGCTGTTCACCATTACCTAAAGAAAAATGTAAAAAAAAATGAAAAGGTTGGTAACATCCTGGGCTTTCTTTTGATTTAAGTACATTTTATAATTCACACTCTCCTTTTACTAATTCTTTTTCATTTGGTTGAACTATTTTTGCAGATAGAACTTCAAAAAGTAAAGGAAAAATATCTTTGAGTGGAGGTCACACTGTACAGGGGAAGGCTGGTGTTACAGACAAAAACATCTGTCAACATATGGCTATGCAGATGCATTGCAACACTTTTGGGTTTGACAGCTTTACATTGGTTGTGCTCTTGAGTCAAAGAACAAATTGCTTTTGTTTTCTTGGATTCTAAAACAATAGGCTTATTCCAGGGATCAAGAAATCTCGATATTAGATCCTGGCTCCCATCCGTCACACTTACGTAAACATAGATTGCGTTTCTCATCCGAGGTTTTATCATTCAGTCATATTGTTTAAAGACACGCAAGGCACAAACAGAATAGGGGGAAAAATTAAGCAGCAGGAATTGCCGTTGTGCAAGCAGAAGTCTTTGAGTAAACATCATAAAATGGAAGGCACTGCAGATTCCTCATCAAAGCATCTAAATCAGAAAATACACAAGGCCTGCTCACAAGTGCTCAGGAAAACACAGCAGCAACTCAGAAGGGACTTAAGTCAACAGCACAATGTTTAAAACTGGGGTTGGGTAAACTCACATGCCACTTGAATTTCAGCTGTACCATTTTGTATGATCCTGACATGCAAATGAACCTAAATCATCATTTCCTCATCTTTAAAATATCATTGTAATAGGGATTAAACGAGGCGATGTATGTAAAACACTTAGCACCATGGCTGGCATATAGGAATTATATAGCCAGAAATGGTAGCTTTAAAAAATGAATATTCATAACAGTTGGTATCATTAACTGAAGTCCCAGTTAGTAGTGCATGAATTTTTATTTCTGTCAGAGCACATTTCTGACAGGACTACTGAAACTAGTGAAAATGATGGATTTTACAAGACATGTAATGACGGATAATAACTATTAATAATAACTAATGTGGCTTCAAATTTGAGCCTTTTTCAGGGAAAGGTTTTGTGACATCCTCTTATAGAAACACCAGCGTGATTGACAGACCTAAATTTTAACATATATTAAAAATATCATGCAGTTTTAAACTGCATCCTAATCTGGAACTATATGTTAGTGTCTCAAAATGAGAATCTCACCTCCGATGAAATTCAAATAGCTTTCTTGAATAGTCCTACAATCAGACGGAGAAAAATGAATGCTGTTTCCCTCTCAGGTGATCTACTGGAGTGACGGGGATAGTCATGTTCCACATCACCCCACAAGGTCTGTCTTCCCCTTTGTCACATGGAAGTGGCAATACCAATATGTCAATGAACTTTCTGTGGGGTCCTACCTAGTTAAAGGTACCACTGTCCCAGGCTTTCAGATGGATCCACGGATGCATAAACCTCTGCCCTTCCTTCCTCCTCAGAGCTTACATGATGTAGCCCAGGAGGAAACTATGAAGAGGATGGATACAAAAGATAGTTTATGTCATGGACCATATTAAAAGAGGCTATTTCATTCAAGTGTGGTGGTCCATGCCTGAAATCTCAGTACTTGAGAGGCTGAGACAGGAGGATCACAGATTCAAGGCCAGCCTCAGCAACTTAGCTGAGACCTTCAGCAACTTGGTGAGACTCTCTTTCAAAATAAAAAGTAAAACAGGGCTGGGGGTATATCTCAGTGGTAAATTGGCCTTGGGTTAAATTCCGAGTAAAACACACACACACACACACACACACACACACACACACACACACACATGCATCTATTTCATTACTCCTTGTTAAACAATTATTTATTATTAGTTGCCTTGGAGTATAGGATGAATGTTCCAGATAATCATGGAGTACAACAGAGAACTTACATACTTTTCCCCTGTTTGGAGTGTATTCTTTAAAAAAATCAAATAATTTCCTCAAGGGGGACCTTTGGGAAATAATAAGTTGGCCCCTCACCTGCAGCCCCACCTTTCTCTACCTTCGCTCACAGAGGTTAATTCCACATGGGATAACTGAATCAAATCAGAACAAAAAGTTCAAACCAGCAATAATTCTCAATCCGTGGTTTGTGTTTCTGGAAAACCACAGAGAGCTCTGATCCGTGGACCTGTACAGACAGCTGGGGCTGACATATCAATTTGATCTCATCACCCTGGGCAAACAGAATCTCTAATTCTATCCAGATCTAGATAGAAACCGGCAATGGTGTAGGGGGGAAAAATGTCCTATTTCGACCCCATGAATCTCAGTTTTACTTCAGACTTAAGGCTGAGGTCATAATTATTTTTCCCCCTACAGAAATAGAGCTCTATGTTGTGAGGAAGAAAACAACAAAACAACAACAAAAAGTACCCTACAAACAGAACAGCAGGCTCAGTGCCCTATCAAGTGAGAGTTGCACATAGAGTCTGCTTTAAGGTCTGTAGGAGGTTTCCCCTGTACTTTCCAAGCCCTGATCCTCTGTAAACGATTGTCTTACTCCAGTTTACCATGTAAGGATTTCAGAGAAAGAAGTAAAATCACATCAAAAGGAACAATGCTTTTTTGCCCAAGACACTATTTGTGGAAAGCATTTTCCTTATATGGCCATGACCAGAAAGCAAAGGATTGCTGAGCGGAGCTGTGTAAGCACAGTCTCCACTCACTTCACTTCACAGAAATGCAACCTGGAAAAATGAACAGGAAAGTTGGACACTGGAAGACATTTTCTCTAGTTTTATTGTAATCAGCCTAAAAATGCATCTATTAAAAATGCCCAAGTCAAATAAGGGAAGCGGTAGTGTATGACGGAGAGAGCCTGGGCGTGGGGTCAAATGAATCTGTTTTTCAGTCATAACTACACAAGCCGACCAGGCTTCTATTTCCTTAAATTTATAATGTTAGTAATAATACTTCTTTCTCAAGGAAGTTTAGAGAGTTTGATGAAATAATGTAGGTCTGTTCAGTGATAAGTAAACCTGTTAGTGAAATTCAACTTCTCAAACGTTGAATTATGAATTCATATGAATATATAAATTATTATTTCATTATGACTATGTATATGAACTCATTATGAATGTATAAATTGATTTAAACCTCTTGGTAGAGTACCAGCTTCATTCAAGTTACTAAGCAAAACAACAAAGACAATGGAAGGAACTAGAAGGAGCCCCGTAATAATGAACAGAAATAGTTCAAGATTATCAGCTACTAAGAGAGCTTCAAGAAGACTAGAATGGCCGGGCGTGGTGGCGCACGCTTGTAATCCTAGTACTTTGGGAGGCGGAGACCGGAGGATCTGGGTTCCTGGCCAGCCTCAGCGGGCGCTCGCGCGCGCTCTCTCTTTCTCCTCTCTCTCCTCTCTCTCTCTCTCTCTCTCTCTCTCTCTCTCTCTCTCTCTAGTGAGGCCCTC
>PVJS01011218.1:6782-46324 GCA_004027185.1 Glis glis | reverse complement strand
GAAGGAAGGAAGGAAGGAAGGAAGGAAGGAAGGAAGGAGGGAGGGAGGGAGGGAGGGAGGGAGGGAGGGAGGAAGGAAGAAGGGAAAAAAGAAAGAAAGAAATTCAAGGCAATATACTAAAGAGTGTTAGTTTAGTAAAACTCTGACAGACTAGATATGCATTGACTGGTGACATTTCTAGGAAATCTTCTTTTTAAAAAGTGGAAAGAAATAGAGCCCCATGTATAGCAGACCCCCCTCGATGTACACAGAACCTCCCAAGTCAGCAGAACAGACAAGAGAAACCTGCAGACTGAAGAAAGGCCAAAATTACCTCTGTAGTTTTTATGAATTAAAGTCAAGAATCTGGGAATTTTCCCAGATCAACCGTGAGGAAGAGGAGGGACCTTGCTTCCTGGACACTTTCCGTGGACGTTAGTGGGAAGGGAACGGTTAAGGCCACATTGTAGGCTATTCGTTTTCACTGCCTTGAACAGGTCGCAGAACTGGTGTTACTCATTCCTCAGTAATGACATGTCTGGCTGGGTTTTATGATCATCGTTTATAAATGGCCCCATTGGCTTTGTCTCTCCTTATACACAATCACTTTGAAGTTTCCAGAAAGTTAATATTTCACTATGTTCCAAGTTCCCATTTATGAACCTAATGAAGTCCAACCATCAGAAGAATAAGTTAACGTTTACACACGCAACTTTTATTGTCCTCATGCGACTTGGTGGCTTAAAAATTATTCAAGAAGCTTAATCACCATCATTTGCAGATGATGGTTCTTTAATACTCAAGTTGAGGGTCAGAAATGAAGCAGAATTCTGGGTTCTAGATGTCCCAACAGACCTTCAACAAGTGAAGACAGTAATACTTTACCACAGTATGTATAAGTTCCACAGAAACAATTCAAGATACAGGGACTTCTATTGTATTTAATCCTGAATGATTTTAGGAAAATGTATAAGTACATCCCCCCAGTAGAACACAACATTCATTGATTATGCTATATTTTTTGTGGTACTGGGGATTACTGTACACTGGCCTCAAACCTGAGGTCCTCTTGTCCCAGCCTCCCAAGTACTGGGATTACAGGCTATGCCATTGTTCATAATCCATTATAAAGTACATAATTTCAGCCTCATAACAACCTTTGAGTTACGGGTTTCTCCTCTTTACCAGAAAAGGAGTAAGAAAACCAAGTCTTGGGGGAGCCACATGATTTGCCCAGGGTGGTAAAACTAGGTACACACAGGTCATATACTTGTACTTAATAACTAAAATGTGGCTTTTCTGACTTTGAATCAGCTATCCTTCCCATTACAACACATTGACAAGAGAAAACAGACTTGCTTTGTGTCCAATTTTACAGCTTCTAAATGAAGCACCATTTTGGGAATCATTTCCCCTCTCAAATAGCAGTACTCATTGCCTCAGGACCATGAGTCTAAGTGTCTGCTCTTGACTAATTTGTTATCAGGCAGGAATATGTACAGCTAAGGGACTTCTTTAAGAAAAGAGTGTTCATTCCAGACAAACATGCCTACCTCCATGATTTCTAAAAGAAAAATACCTATGTGCATTTTTAGCCTTGAGCTATATGAATTTTAAAAGGACCCAGCAATATTGTAAAGTTGTACACCTTCACTAAATCCCAGAGTGATAAGTATGAGATGCACGTCTTCAGCAACAAGCCTGCTTCCCTCTTCCAGTCACGATGGGATAAATTGGGATGAGAGGAAATTGAAACACACTAACCCTCGTGCGTGTTGGACAGCATTTCCTGACCCGGCTGTTCACCATGGCTTTGAATCACCCTCTGAACTCAGGGGTTGCAAAGTGGTGTGCGTGGAGTTTTCTATCTGCTAGGTATTTTCCTCCTCTGGTAAGTCAAGTGTTAAAATAACCAGGTCTCACAAAAGAAAGGAAGAAGCGCTGGCATTCACTGGGTGTCTACCCTGTGCCAAGCGCTGTAGGGCTGGGCTTTCAGTTGGCTGTGCACCCAGTCCTCACATCAGCTCTGAGAGGCAGGAATTGGGTGGCTGAAGTGATGTATTGATGACCACCCAACTGGCAGGTGCACTGGAACCCAGCCCCCTGGCCATACTGCCTTGTAAACGTCTTCAATAGCTCCCATCTACCTGAGAATGACTGCACAGTGGGGCAGGACCTTCTGACCTTGTCCCCGTCACTCTACACACACGTGCAGACATCTCTTAACCCTTGTCCAAGAGGCCACCACTGAACAACTCAAGTTTTGTGAGTCAACAGCTGGTGGATGCCCCTGGGTCTTGACGGAGCATCATCCAGCTCTTTGCAATGTCCCTCCGCCACCTCTCCCCACCCGCCACGCCCCCACCCCACCCTGGTCCTGACTTGGGGAATGCCCACATGTCATTGCAGGGCAGGCCCAGTGACGTCTTCCCCATCCCTCCCAAGCCTTCCTCCCCGGGGCCTTCCTCAGGCTGCCTCCTTGTATCTTTGAAAGCTCTCGCAGAACTTAGCTCACTATACCAGAGGCTTGCTTATGAATCATTCATGCTTAGTCATAATAAGTGACAATAATGATTAACTCTTCACTGAGCATCTAATCTGTGCCAATCACCATTGTTCTCGATGCTGGCTGGTTGCTGGCTGGCCATATGTGCAGTGACCAGCTCAGTAAGTCAGCCCCGGGGTCTTTTTCTAGAAGAATTAAGAAAGAAGTGAAGTCCTCCTGCCTGAGCTTCTGAAGGAACAAAACTTAGACGCGGGGTGAGCATGACCACCTGGCAATGCTCAGGGAATGTGTCTGAGGATGGAGGACCCAGGACCAAGAGGTGTGGAGTGTGTGAGACCCAGAGTCTTGAGAGGCCCCCGTGAGCAGGTGCAGCCTGGGTTTCATGTGCGGACACATTTCCCTTTCTTTTTGTTCTAGAATTAATTGGGGTGGGGTTTCTGTTTCCTAAAACCAGAAAAGCCCTACTGGGGTCCTAATGAGGCTGTTCCCAGCAGAGAAGGCCTTCTAAAGCAGGGAGGAGTTCGGGGCGGGGGTGGATCTGGGTGGCAGGCTGGCGCAGGAAGGCTCTGAGCATGCGAGGGCAGAGGCTGCTGAGACGGGCCAGCAGGAGAAGGTCGCAGAAAGCAAGCTTGAAGGCTTGGACTCACAGCTGAAAGCTTTCAGGATCTGCAAGAGATGGAGTTTTCAGAAAGATGAATTGCATCGGGAATGGTGTGGACGATGGGTTGGAGTGGACAGAGACAGGGTATGGTTGGGGGCAGATGTGGTTTCAAAAGCCAGTTGCTATAGGCAACTTTTTAAATAATAACACAATTACTGAGCTAATTATTCTTTTCCTTTTTTAAATGATGACCCTATACTAACGCTCATTATCATTCTCATCCTCCACATTTTGAAGCTCTGAGTTTGGTGAATTGTTTTACAAACGTTTCGCTAGGTGTGGGGGGAGTGGGAAATAACCAAAAGCCCATTGTTATCCCTCTTCTGTGGATAAACTGAGTCCCGTAGAGCTGTGTTAATGTGAAGGGCTTCTCTGTTCAAGACACAGCTTTTCAAGTGGGCTGCGGTGGCGCACGCCTGTAATCCCATTATTTGGGAGGCTGAGTCAGGAGGATTGCAGGTTCAAGGCTAGCATGCAGTAACTTAATGAGACCCTGTTTTGAATGTTCTTTAAAAAATGTAAAGGTCGGGGGATGTAGCTCCGTGGTAGAATGCCCCTGGGTTCAACCCCTGGTATGCAAAAATAAGAAAAAAAAAAGATACAGCCTTCTATTCTCCAAAGTCCTCTGCCCCTTCCTTGGGACACATACTCCAAATAAGTGTTTATTAAGTGAATCGATGTGTTTGTGCTCTTCCCTCAGCGCCCTTCCATCTGCAAAGGAAGAAATATAACACACGCCTTTCTTAGACAAGCTGCGGGCTTTTAACATGATCTACGTTAAGCCGGGCGTGGTGGCACACGCTTGTAATCCTAGTACTTGGGAGGCTGAGACCAGAGGATTCGGGTTCACGACCAGCCTCAGCTACTTAGTGAGGCCCTCCGCAACTTAGTGAGACCCTATTTCAAAATAAAGAATAAAAAAAAATAGGGCTGGGGGTGTAGCTTGGAGGTAGAATGCTCCTGGGTTCACTCCCCAGTACCACTAAATAAATAAATAAATAAATAAATAAATAAATAAAATGATCTATGTTGAATCTGGCAATAAGATAAAAATACTCATTAACCTGGATTTCACCAAACCTAACCTTTAATATCTATGAAGAAGGTACCTGCTAATTACATAGCTTGAAGGGTCTTGAAATGGCTATGACTTGAGTGAGGAAAGGTTTTCCTTCAACTCAATGAAAACACACACCTAACAATGGATTAAAGAGACATGAGCGATGTGTAGGCTGTGGATGGCTTCTCCTTAGTCTAACGGTTCTCAAACTTTAGTGTGAATGAGAATCAGCTGGCAGGTTTGTTCCCACGCAGATGTCCCGGCTGTCCCCAGTGTTGCTGACATAGTTTGGGTGGTTTTTGAAACCGCTGGTTGGTCGATGGACTAATATGGTTAAGTGTATGTAACAACTCTAGAACTATGGAAAAATAGTTGATTAATGATATATACATCGATGCAATTAATTTTACAAAAACAAGATCTCAACAGTACTTTCTCATGAGATAGAGTATAACCATGAGAATTTTTTGTACTTCATGAAATCCCTATTATTCTATGACAAAGTACCCAAAAGATATCAAACTCACTAATGAGATACCCATTTTTCTTTTCCAAGAAAACGAATCATCCAAATTTGCTAACCTTTTCTTTAATTACATGTGGCTATCGGTAGAATGCATCCTTGCATGTAGTTTTTAAATAAGGAAACAAAATCTATCTTTAAGTTAAAAAAGGATATAAAATATGTGATATATAATCATACGTATGGATATGTATGTGTGTATACATATATATGCATATATTTCCAGCATTTTATATTTCCTCTTCTGGAACATAGGCAAATTGTATTGTATGTGTTCCCTAAATATTCATTGTTTTTATATAGCATGAAACTAGCCATTGACCACTGAAGGGGGTCTATCTCCCTGCAGAGGAGGCTCAGAGTGTGGGATCCAGGCCCGAGGCCGTGAGCCCTTGATAAGCCACTTGAACATCCTGCGTGTCAGGTTTCCCGTGTGAAAAGAACCCTACCTACCCCCTTGGGAGATCACTGGTGACCAAGTTAATGCTGACTAAGCTCCAGGACGGGCCTTGACCTGTGGCTGTAGCCCCCACACCCTCACCAGGCCCTCCCAACACCCACCTATGCACCCTTCTACCAGAAACACCCTCTTCCTCCACCCTCCTCACCTGGCAGGGGCCTGCATTTCCCTCCCCCCACCCCGCCCAAGCCAGGCTGTCTGAGGACCCGCCACAGGGTCCACCCTGCTGGGGCTGTTCAGAGCTTCAGCCTGCCCAGGGGGAGATGCCCAAGTTACAAATTACTCCCCTCCTTCCCGCTCCTGCCTCTGAGAACGCACCAGGGAAAGGGCTGCAGAAGGAAGTGCAAGTCCCGGCTGGCGAAGGGCTTTGCGGCCACTGGCCCCTTGGGTTTTGAGTACTTCTCTTCCTGCCATGATCACCACACAGGAGACAAGGGACAACAGGGACAACCAAAGCTCTTCAGCGACTGCGCCGATCCCACCAATTTCCTCTTCTCAGAGCAGAGTGACTCACTTGGGCAGAAACAGTCTAGCTCAGAGAAGGTGAGCTGAAAATGGCCAAGAGTGTTTGAGGAGAGAGCTCAGACATGTGGATAGGATGGTGCAGACAGGAGGAAGTTACCACCTGTGAGTCTAATCACACTCTGGAGAGGAGCTCTGCTCGTCCTTGCCGTGCCACGGGAAAAAGAAAACAGCTAACTAAACATCAACCAGTATTCTGATCTTTCTTCCAGAGGTCAAGACCTGATGGACTTAGGAAAACGGGTAACTAGCTGGGTGTGCTGGTGCACACTTGTAATCCCAGTACTTGGGAGACTGACACAGGAGGATCGCAGGTTGGAGGCCAGCCTCAGCAACTTAGTGAGACGCTCAGAAACTTAGCGAGATCCTGTTTCAAAATAAAAAATAAAATAGGGTTGGGGGTATAGTTCAGTGATAAAATGTCCCTGGGTTCAACCCCCAGTACTGCAAAAATAAATAGATGCAACAAAAAATAGCTTTATCAACTAAAATGTTATCAAATGCTAGCGCTTTAGTCTCAAATGCCAGCGCTTTAGTCAAAGGTTAGGTGACTGTTAACAGGAAGACTAATCAATTTGAGTGTGTCACATATGGACATAAAATGTCCTAGTATCCCAGCAAAATGAAGAGTGTTCTCCTTTACAGTATCTATACTCAATTTTATCTATATCAACAAGTATTAAAGGTCAGAGTTCGTATAATATTTGTGTTAGTCTCCCAAGGGATGATTTTTAAAGTGATGTGTTCCTTGTATTTGGAGAATGCTTTTATGACTTCTGTGTTACTGTTGATCCATCTTAAGATGATAAAACATGAGGGTTGCGAGTGAGAAGCGCTCATGCCAAGAGCCCACCATGTGTTTCCATTCTACCCCTTCCATCTATAGGACCTGGGGTACATCATCTACAGGACCTGGGGTGCATCATCTACCTCTCAGCCCGAGCCGCCCCTGAGAGACACAGCGTATAGAAAAGTACCTACAGGTGCAGCAGCTGGCCCCTGCCAGGTGTGCTGTATATCCCAGCCACTGGCATACTGCTAATTTAGAAGGCAGTTCTGAATCTTGGTAAAAAAAATAAAATAAAATCTCTGATTGACTCTGGTGTTTCCTATAGGGTGAGGTCAAAATTTGAAGTCATTTCCACGTTTAAGAGAGAGCCACTCTCTCTGGCTCTGAACGTGACTGGCTCTTCATGGCTGGAAAAGTAACCTCAGCCAAGATTCTCCCCCATGGATCTAAAAACACATTGCAAGAGGAGCAAGATCACTCAGTCATTGCAGACGGTTTCAAAAAGGAGTATGTGCTTAGAAAAACAAGAACGAATTGCTGAGCTGTTGGTTTCACCCATGGAAACCCTTCGAAATCATGGAGCTGTTCCAGGAGATCACAAGGCTGTCACTTGTGGTTCAATAAATTTGCACTCATGAGGCTCAATAGGCTTTTTTTTTTAAATGCTGGGGATTGAGCCAGGCGTGGTGGCGCACGCTTGTAATCCCAGTACTTGGGAGGCTGGGACCAGAGGATCCGGGTTCGCAGCCAACCTCGACTACTTAGTGAGGCCCTCTGCAATTTAGTGAGACCCTGTTTCAAAAAAAATAAAGAATAAAAAAATAAGGTTGGGGGTGTAGCTCGGAGGTACAATGCCCCTGGGTTCAAGCCCCAGTACCGCAAATAAATAAATAAATAAATACTGGGGATTGAACCCAGGGGCATCTTATCTTCAAGCTATACCCTCAACCCTTTATATTTCATTTTAATTTTGAAACAGGGTCTCACTAAGTTGCTGAGGCTGGCCTCGAACCTGCGACCCTCCTGTCCCAGCCTCCCAAGTACTGGGATTACAGGCGTGCACACAGTGCCCAATTCAACAGGCTTCTTTGCTGAAGGACATCCAGGCCAGCCCACACCAGTGGTCTCCCAGCCAGGACCACCGCTCCTTCTCCATATTTGCCTTCTTCCTTCCACCTCCTTCTTCAGGTTGCTTGACTTTGACCCATCCTTACGACTCCTCGGCTATCCAAGTCGTATACGGAGTGTTACAGAAATGATCTCACCGCCGAAATAGGAGCACCAACGGCATGACCTAAGTTCCCAGAATCGTGGAATTTTAGCACCGAGTCAGGGAGAAGAAGGAAATGACGGTGGCTTATGATGTGCTATGCTGTGCGGTTATCTCACTTGATCATCAATTGGCTTTGCGACATGCTGCCCATCAGCCGCTTTGTCCAAAGCTGACATCCAACGGCTGGGAAACATGTGGTAGAAAGACTCATCGCCTTTGACCCAATCTCATCTACTTTGGAACTAACCCTGCTTCAGCATCCTGGGGCCAGCAGAGACCTGTGTGGAGACTGCCTTGCCATCCTCCTACCCAGCCTCACTTCCGGCACTTTCCACTGGCCTGGGAGTCTGCTTCCCAGGCCTCGGACAACTCTCCAGGGACTATGAAACCCCAGGCTAAAACTGGAAGTGGAAAGAAAGTAGTCATTCCATTTTCTTTTTAATCGAATTTAACTCCCACCTCGAGTTTCAGTCAGTGTGATAGTGGTGTCCCTGTCTTTCTCAATTCGGAGTAAATTCATTTAATTCAGGGTTTCCCTCTCCCCCTTATTCCCTAGGGTTACATCTCCCTTCTGTGGGGCCTCAAGCGTTGTCAAATCTGTTGGCAGATTTGAGCCACCTGTCTGCTCGCAGGTTTGTGGTCCATGCGCCATCGGCAGGGGCATCCCTCTAGGCTCAACCCTCAGGTCTCCCTGCGCCACCTGCCTCTCAGTGCCAGCTCCCAGCCACTCGCAGCTGCACGGGAAGGACCATTCTGTTGCCTCCTCCCAGTGCTGGGCTACGTGGGGACTGTGTGGGGTTAACTAATTTGTAAATCGCTTTTATTTGGCAACCCCCCGCCATGTTGTTATATTACAGTTCTGTTGATTGGCACTGAAGGTTCTGCACAAAGTAAGCAATTTAGAATCACCTAGAATGTCCTGCAGAAGAAATCATCTTTTTAGTGTCTCTGAGTGAAAAAAGAAAGCCATCATCCATGTTCTGCTGCTTCAGAAATAAGTTTGAATTAGTTTCATGCAACTTCCAACATAACTAAAACATGTATTTACTGAGAACCTTCCATTTTCCAGGACCAGTTTAAGATGCTGAAGATACAGTGGTACAAACACAAATCCAGGCTTCGAACCCAGAAAATTTAGAATCTCCCCCACCCCGACAGTTCCCTATAAAACTCAAACATCCTCAGCATTGAGTTTGACCTTGAGGTCCACCAACCAGACGGACTGTCCCTTGTCGTAGCTTGGAGAGACGGCACGTTCAGTGGCCCTCCCCCAAGTGACATCAACACTACCTGCTGCTCATGTGATTCTCACAACCAGTGACTTTATGTAGTCAGCAGTGTGGACTTTCTCTCCAAACTGCAATCCACACGCCACATCCGGCTAACAGGCATGTTTGGACTGGTTTGCACAGTGTTTTTAAAAGTAGTTTTAGTTTTGGAGATTTTACAAAACAAAAACAACAAAACACTTGGATTTCTAGTTTTTCTTTAAAAGAAAATAATAATAAGATCTGGTAGCCCCAGCCTCATATGGCAACAAATCTATTGAAAGTAAACACCCCTCCCTGCCTTCAGCGGGGCAGAGGCTTTGCAACTCAGCCACCAGCTCCCCTCATCTGCTTCCCCACCCCCACACCCCTGGAGGCCTACTCCTGGAGGATTTCATCTTTATATTAACCGAGACTGACAAAGCTACATCCCGGGGCTTCTTACGTTGGCTCCACATAGTATGGTATTTACCTGATCATGTTTCGGAATAATTTTCATCTGCATTGGGAGGTTTCGATGATCACAGGAGACTCACTCACTACTAACTGTGAAGTGGTACCCTGTACCACCCCCGCACAGCGGCCTCCAGGGTAGCCATTAGTGTTGTTCATGGGATCCTACCAGTGCACCATTCAGGCAGTGATCTGGCCTTTTTGTGGTTGGTTGGGGCTAAATGGCCCTTCTGAGTGGTGAAATATGGTGGGAAATGATGTGTATTATTTCCAAGCAAAGGTACTACCCAACGTCCAAGACCCTCCAGAGTTGTCTTTTCCTCTTGCTGTGGTAACCAGCAACATTCAAGATGGCGGCACAGCCAGCTGGGTCCCAGAGGAAGAGGCATGGTGCAGAGCCCCCAGCTCACCAGCAGAGGGCATGCAGCGGGACTGAGAAATACCTTTGTTGAAAGATGTCACTAAGGTTTGGGGACTTTCAGACACTGCAACGCACCCCGGCTATACTGAGTAATTCAGCCCATAAAAAGACTTTCTCTCAGAGTCCTGGGAACATCCTTCTCAGAAACTGGTCACCACTCAGTGTGTGGGCCCTAAGGAGTCCCAGGCCCCCACCTGTGCCAGAAGTTTAGAACCTTGTGCTATTGGGTAGATGATCTGGCTTTTCCTCTAGCTTAATTTCATTTTTTTTCTGTTTTTTACCTTATTGTAAGAAGGAAGGACAGAAGGATGGAAGGACAGAAGGAAGAAAGGAAGGAAGAGAGGAAGGGAGGGCCCAGTACTTGGGAGGCTGAGACAGGAGGATCGCAGTCATGAAACCAGCCTCAGCAACTTAGCAAGACTCTCAGCAACCTAGCAAGACCCTGGTTCAAAACAAAAGGTAAATAGGGCTGGGGGGGTGTAGCTAGGAGGTAGAATGCCCCTGGGTTCAATCCCAATAACACAAAATAAAATAAATAATATAAAATATAAAATAATAAAATAAAATAAAAATAATAACTGCACATGGTGGCACACACCTGTAATCCCAGTACTTGGGAGGCTGAGATAGGAGGATTACAGGTTCACAGCCAGCCTCAGCAACTCAGTGAGGCCCTCCACAACTTAGTGAGACCCTGTTTCAAAATAAAAAATAAGATAGGGCTGGGGTGTGGCTCAGAGGTAGAATGCCCCTGGGTTCAATCCCCAATACTACAAGTAACAATAATAGAGTGATATATAAAAATAAATAGATAATTGTATTGGCATAGTTTACTTTCAAATTCACATGTATGTCTCCCTTGAAAGAAATTAATTTTTACTGATGTAATAAAGTAAAAACCCTGAGAGTTTGCTGCACACATTTTTCAGGTCTGAGCATGAGTGTGGTGTTTAGCTCTTGAAACTTTCTAGTACATTTATTTGAGAGTGAACTATGGGAGAGGTTCATGGATGATAGAACTCTGTGACTTTTACATAAAAAATGTTTCCTTAAGAGACTTCTTACCTTTTCCGAGGCTCATAATAGTAAACAATTATGAATTTCTAGCTTCAAGTTGTGAGGGATACATTGAAAATATTTATAAGGAAATGTGTGGTTTGAGATTCCTTTATTTCATTTTGATAGGGGAGGGGAACTTACAGTACTTAAGAGTTATTTGCTAGTAGTTAACCAGGAAGTGGGACATAATAGCAAAGACGGTCTTGCTTAGCAAGTGTCCTGGGACAGCTATTGTCTCTCTGGACTTTTCCGTGTGGGAGACTATTTCTGACCGTTTTCATAAATCCCTCCCCTTCTAGCTGTGTAACTGTGAGTGTGGGCTTCTTTCATATTCTTCAACCAAAACAATATACCAGAGAGAATACAGAAGCAGAGCCGGGCGTGGTGGCGCACACTTGTAATCCCAGTACTTGGGAGGCTGAGACCGGAGGATCCGGGTTCGCGGCCAGCCTCAGCTACTTAGTGAGGTCCTCCGCAACTTAGTGAGACCGTGTTTCAAAATGAAGAATAAAAAATAGGGCTGGGGGTGTAGCTCAGAGGTAGAATGCCCCTGGGTTCAATCCCCAGTACTGCAAATAAATAAATAAATAAAATAAAAAGGGCTGGAAGTAGTGTAGCTCGGGAGTGGAATGTCTCTGGATTCAATCCCCAGTACAAAAAAAAAAAAAAAAAATCCTTACCTTTGGGAAGATTTGCCTCTGCTACTGGGATAGAAACCACGCCATGCCCCCTGACTTTTCTAACCACTTGTAGCTCATCTAAAGCCCATCATCACTTTCAATCTTAAAACACAGTTTGGGTTTAATCACTAGAATTCCCAGTTCTGAATAATACTAGAAAGTCCAAACTTGGTATAGAAATAAACCTCTCTTTGCCCAGCTGTTGCTCACTTAGAGGGGGTGCCTGCTCCCCGAGAAGGGTTTAGATCACATCCTCCCTCCTCCTCAGCTTCCGTTGCCAGCTCACCCCACAGGGCAGGGGTGCAGAGGGGAGGATGGGTTCTTACTGGGTTGATACTATCCTCCGAGGGCCCCACACTCATTGGTCATTGGAGGTGCTGCCCCACAGGACCCCTCTGACTGCCATTCTTGTAATGTAGTAATAATCCAGATGATGAAAGTGGGGGGGGTAGTCACAATTTCACCAGGCCAGCAGTCATAAAGTGGAACTGCCAAGTGTCCAGGACAGTCAGGGAGAAGGTCAGAGAGCCACTTTAGCAAGGCACAGACTCCTCCAGGGGCCACTTCCCCCTCAGCCCCTGCTCTTCAGATATCCTCAACCCCCTTTCAAGTCCCTCAGCCTTCCAAGTGATCCTGATGTCCTGCATTGGAACAGCTCCTAGACACCTCTCTCTGCTGTGTGAGCCAATTCTGGTCCACAGGTGACATTTATTTTTGCCCTAAGTCCGATGGGAATGCTGCTGCTTCTCCGAGGGAGCCCTGTCATCCCACACCACGGGCCACAGCCATAGGGCCTCACTTGAAGATTACTTAGGCAGCATCAAGTTCCGTCAGACACCCTTCCGCTTCTGCAGGGTTCAGAGGTTTGGGACCCAAGGTGAACGGGTGAAAGGGTGTCCTCATGCGTCCTTCCCAGTGTTCCTGTCCTGCCTGAGCAGTCTGGGGTATAAGAGTTGGGAGCTGGTTTCCTCTTGTTCCTTTGACTTTCTGCCGTTAGCAGAAAGTTTGCTAGACAAACTCTTTATCTCTAGTTGGCTAGGTCAGAGCGAACCAGAAAGAAATGAAGCTTTTTTCTGAGGTTGACCAATTAAAGGATCCTGACTCAGAAAGCTCCATTTTGCTTCCCCATTAAGTCGTAAGTATGGTCTTTGTCATTCCGTAGAGACCGTCGTTTCCCGCTTTTCTCTTTGTGCAGACGAAATTCTTTGAACTTTGAAGCATAATTAAGACATGGTACCTTACTCAAAATGCGAAAAGATCAGCAAGAATCCTTGTGGATATAAACATGCACTGATGAATTCATTCAGCTCCTTAATTGGGGAGCCTACCTAGGGAATGGGAGGGCTGTGTGAATATGGGGGTGTGTGTGCACCGGAATAAACCGACATTATTAGTAAATATTAGTAAAAACTTATGGAAGTATGAAACATTTAACTACCTGTCCATCAACCAGAAAAAATACTTACTATTTTTAAAATGAAGAACATGAAACAACAAATGTGAAATCATTTTATAATAGTCCCTGGAATATTTTGGATTTGCTACGCATCACGGGTAATCCTGGTTTATCTATTGTTTTGTTCGTAGTTAGGGTATATTCGGCAGCTATCCCTGGCCTTTGGGAACATAATTATGTTTTTCTCTGGAGCTATAATTGGGCTGCTACAATCAGAAGAAAGAGGTTTGTGTGGAATCAGCTGACAGGTGGGCGGCTATCGCTCTGACATTCCGCTGTTGGCTGACAGCTCCGTAACTCTGAGTGTATAAAAAGGCATTCCAGAAAACAGTTACCAGAAAGGATTGCAGCTCTTGCATAGATACAGTTTTTCCATCAGAGGAACCAGCTCTTACTGGCAGGAGTGTTTTATTTAGGGCCGTTTCTTCTTTTTGCTAAGTTGCAAATATTTATTATGCACCCATAACGCTGGTTGCGCACTGCTGCGTGCTGCCAGGTGGATTTTTTTAAAAGTATGCTTTGGCAAAAAGAGATAAGTTCACAAAGAAGTAAAACCAAGGGTCATATCGCCTTATGCTCTATTGTGACAAGATCTAGAAACCTAAGAAGGGTCTTTGGGGTGTCAGGGAAAGTCTTCTGAGTGAAATGAGATTTGAAAGATGGGTAGAATTAGCAAAGACTGGGCTGAAGGGAGTTGTAAGAACCAGACATGGAGGTGGGAAGTACCAGGTTGTTTTCTTTGTCTTGACCATAAACAATCGTTTATATCGAGGTGACTATTTACTGTGCACAGGCTTTGTGAGGGTAAAATGAGACATAAAGTATGGGAGTGAGCAGGAAGTGTCCTAGACAAACCCAAATGTCCAGCTGCCTGATTTAGAAGGAGGCTTGCAGCTCCACCAAGCAAACCGAGAGACCAAACAACCAAAAGAGGGAAAGGGGGCAGAAACGACTCATTCGTTACTGAGACACTGCCCTCTGCCCATCTTGTCTCTTTTTTCAAATCCATGCTCTTTTCCCTGGTAAAATGAAAAGATAGAATAAATGGCTAGCATTTTGTACCCACAAAGAAGATCCATGCCATTGAACCTGTCTTTTGCAGTGTTTTTGATCTTTGCTTGGTATTGCACCAATCAGATAAATGCTATAAATGGGGTTCCAATTATCTGGGTGACTCGTCTATATCCCAGAGCTACTGAGCACCTGCAACCCATATCCTCTGCCCCTGGGACCCACAGAGGCCTTGCATCGGTTCCCTGGGGCTACCAGAACAAGTGTCACAAGCTGGACGACTTTGAACAAGCGAGATTTCTTTTTGTCAGACCTAGAGGCTGGAAGGTTGAAGTCAGAGTGTTCCAGGGCCACCCTCTCACCCAAGGTTCCATGGGAACATCCTTCCCTGCCTCCTCCAGCTCCTGGAAATTCTTGATCCCAGCAACCCTTCATGTTTCTTGACTCCAGTCTCTGCCCCAGTTGTCACATGGTGTTACTCTCCCTGTGTGTCTTTGTGTCCAAATTTCTTTCTTCTTATAAAGAAGCCAGACACTGGCTTGGGGCCCACTCTAATCCAGTATCGGTTCATCTTAAATTGGTTACATCTGTGAAGACCCTATTTCCAAATAAGGTCACCATCATGGATATTGGAGATTGAACGTAGCCTTTGGTGGGGGACAAAATTCAACCCACAACAGACCTATGACATAGACCTTGCTCCCAGGAAACTTTCCATTTATGGTATTTGGAATGGGTATAAAGAGGCCATAAAAAGAGAATAAACTATAGATCACGGTACATATATCCATCTATTGGTCCATCAATTTTTTTAAAAAGGTGCCAAATGAGAGAACCCAATATAAATGCTTTAGGAGAGGAAAGTGATTGCAAAATGTGGTCCCAGTACCAACAGCATCAGCATCGCCGAGGAACCTGTTAGAAAAGCAGGTGCTTGGTCCCTACCTCGTACACACCGAGTGAGATACTCTACAGGTGGAGCCCGGGTATCTAGGATGCAGTCCAGGTATCTCTACCCAGCCCTCCAGGTATCTCCGATAATGCGAAAAGGGTAAGAATCATGAGTCTAGAATATGAGAAAAGGCATTTTCCTCAATGCCAGAATGGATAAGACACCCAACAGCATCGAAGGAAATCATTAAGCTGAGAGAAAATTCGTGCACACGTCTCTAAATCCTCCTGGAAGAGCCTACCGTTTTCCCCACATTTTGTGAGGAGTGACATTTGGTGAGGAGTGACAGTGGGTTGGTTAATCTAGGATAGAGTTCACAGCCCAGGATATTAACTGAGGTGAGAGTGAAGTGGGCTTCTCTCGTTGTTTCTGCTGACCCTCAGTATGTAACATCTGTACTGCAAAAACAAACTCCGCATGCATGTCCAGCTCCGGAATGGTGTCTGAGCCAGACACCACCGGATACTAGAGAGATACGCACAAACCTACATACTCCACCAGTCCTGGAGATTCCCTGAAGGTACAGGTTCTGATTAGATTCTGATTAGGTTCTGATTCCCTGAAGGTATTAGGTTCTGATCTGGGATCCAAGATCTGCATCTCTAACCAGCTCTCGGGGGACTCGGCTGCTGGTCCAGGGACTTCACTCTGAACAGCAAGACAAGGCAACATGTCACTGACCCCAAGATGTGTCCACACACTTTAAAGTGAGGGGATTAGCTTTCATATGTCTGCCTGCACTTATATTTGAGTACTTGGCTTCAATATTGACTGTGATGCCTGAATATTGAACATTTGAATATTACGTTTGAATATTGATGTCAAGCTTTAAGTGCGCAGCAAGAATTGGTGAAGGTGGAGTTTGGAGCTCAGAGTTTCACTGTAGCCACGTGCCACATGAGTGCACTCCCAGTGTCTCCCTCTTGGCTCTGCCCTGACCCTGGTACAAAGAGAGGCCACTCTGCCTTTTGACTCTTGACGGCATTTGGTCTCCAGTGCTCACAAAGAATTCACCTAGTGACATCCCCGAGCAAGTGTCTGAGCTTTCCAGAGAGGAACCCTGGAACATTTGTCCCCAGAGTTATTGACCAGTTAAAACTACACAGACCAACAGACTTCCAAGGCTTCTCATTCTCTTCGGTGGGCAGAGGGAGGGTATTTGAATAGATAACTTTATTTCTTGTCAACAAGCGATGAAATGTGCTGTCTCAGTACCAATTCCCAGCATTTCACACTTTTCCCATCCCAAACATCCCAACTTTTTTTTTGAACTAAACTTTGATTTCAGGTCATTGCTTCCTGTAAAAGTTACCAACAAAAACAATGCAATTTACTCTTGAATCCTATTGTTACATAGTATATACTTACTGATTAGTAAGTAGAAGATACAGATAAGCAAAAATAAAAAAGTTTTTAAAAGCCACTGCATAGAGATACTATTTCCTTGTGATGTCTCTGTATCTAAACATATATTTGATGTATCTTTAAAAATTAAAATAAGCTGGGCGTGGTGGCACACGCTTGTAATCCCAGTACTTTGGGAGGTGGAGACCAGAGGATCCGGGTTCGCGGCCAGCCTCAGCTCTCTCTCTCTCTCTCTCTCTCTCTCTCTCTTTCTCTCTCTCCTTAGTAAGGCCCTCCGCAACTTCGTGATACCCAGTTTCAAAATAAAGTATAAAAAATAGGGCCGGGGGCGTAGCACAGAGGTAGAACACCCCTGCGTTCAATCCCCGGTACCGCAAAAAAAAAAATTAAAATAAAATTTTAAGTATTTTACTGCCTTTCATTCTTATAAAAATTAATCTACTCTCGTGGAGGCAAGTTAGAAAATTTAGATTTAAAAATATACTCGTTAGGTAATCATCCATGGTGTGATACCTTAGAGACACCCAAGGCATGCATCTGCCCAGCATTTAAGACATTAAAAACCCATAGAAGACTTGGCTGCTTCTTGTGGGGGCCTTAGCATAATTTCTCTCCTGGGTGGATAAACCATTGTTTAGAAGAAAAAAAAAAAAAAACTTTGATCACTTCTAAAAGAGAGACCCCTCAGGGTGTAGTCTGAAAAAAAGGATTAAAATGAAAAGCTACTTTTTCCTTGTGTTTAAGTTACATATACATCTAGGACCTGGATCCTGGAGGGGGTGGAGCAAGAGTTAGGGCCTCCAGAGGTCAGGTGCTGGGAGCCACGAGGAGCCTCAGCAACATAACAAGACCCTGTTTCAAAATTTAAAAAAAAATTTTTTTAAAGGGCTGGGTGTGTACCTAGGAGGTAGAATGCCTCTGGTTACAACCTCCAGTACCAGAAAAAAAAAAAAAAAGCCAACAACAAAACTTAGGAGAAAATATGGAAATATATGAAAATCTTCATTACCTTGTATCTGGCAATGAATCCTTAGATATGACACCAAAACATGAACAATGAAAAAAATAGAATGTGATTCCTTTGAACTAAAAATTTTGTGCATCAAAGAATATTGTCAATAAAGTAAAATATAACCTAGAATGGATGATAATAATGCAAATCATATCTCCTATAAGCATCTAGTATCTGGAAAAGATAAAGCATTCTTACAATGCAACAACAAAAATCCAACAATTTGATTTAAAAAGCGGTCAAGGAACCTGAAAGATATTTCTCCAAAGAAAATCTACAAATAGCCAATAAGCACAAGAAAAGATGACCAACACCATTAGTCATTAAGAAAATGCCATCAAAACCACAGTATATCACCTCACACTCACTGGGATGCTATAATTTTTTAAAGAAAATAACAGATGTTAATAAGATGTGAAAATCAGAACTCTCATACATGGCTGGTGGAAATGCAAAATGGTCGGCCTCTGTGGAAAACTGTTTCGTAGTTTCTTTAGAAGTTAAACTTTGAACCGGATATGGTGGTACACATCTGTAATCCCAGCTACTCAGGAGGCTGAAGCAGGAGGAACACAAGTTCAAGACCAGTCTCAGCAAATTAGCAAGACCCTAGCTCCAAATAAAAACTAAAAAGGGCTGGGGAGGAGCTCAGTGGTAGAGCACTCCTGGGTTCAATCTCCAGTATTGCAAAAAAAAAAAGATGATAAAGAAGAGTCAAACAGAGAATTAGTCTATGACCTGGCAATTCTCACCCTAGTTATATACCCCAAAGAACTGAAAACAGGTACTCAAACCATCACTTACACACAAACAAATGTTCATACCAGCACTATTCATAATAGCCAAGAGGAAGAAATAATCCAAACACCTATCAGCAGATGAATGGATAAATAAATTGTAGGTATAGACAATGGAATATTGTCCAGCCATACAAAAGAATGAAATTCTGGAACTTGCTACAAAACGGATGGACAGAATTGATTATACACTTTAAAATTGCTAATTGTATGCTATGCAAATTTCATTTCAATTAAATTATTTTAAGAAAAGAAATAAAAGACCTCAGAGGTATTACAGGTAACCGCCCCCCTCCCATGGAGCCCAACTCTCATGACTCAAATACACACATCTCAGATTGCAGCTACCTCTAAAGTTATATTGGTGTGTGTGGGAGGGAGGGTGGGGATGTTCCAGCCAAATAGGATTCCAGTGTTCTGTGTGACCTGATCCGTACACTCTGGAAACCAGGATGTTTGTTACAAAGGTGCCTTGGCTCTCTGTTTTAGCTATCCCTGTTTAGCAGTATTTGAAGGGCTTCTTGAGTTCCACGCTGTATAAATAACAGCAGAAGAGTTTGTTGATAACTGAACCGTCCCACTCTGAGGGTTTCGAGAATTTACCTCCAATTTCCCACCACCCACAGCCAGGTTTCAGTATGCTCACAGCCCATCTTTGTGGGTTTCTGCTGTGTACTCTTTCATTTTTTCCCATGTAAGAGTGGCCCATGCATAGAATTGTGTCTATGTTCATCTGTAAATTTATACTGGGCATGTATTCATACACAGACTCTTAATTACTTCTAGAATAAACAATATTATCACTGATAATGCATACGTACCAGGTCATTTTAAAACATCTTTGCTCCAGGAGTGGAGCGTAATCATCCCTAGACTGCGTCTAGGTCCAGATCTTCCTAGCCATTCATGAAAGCGAGACACAAAGGACCAAGCTGTTTCCAAGTAACTTCGCTCCATCCAAAAGCAAAGGTGGAGAACATTTATAGGAATCCAGTAGTCCACTCTTAAACGTGGTTTCATTTTCTGCAGTTTCAGTTACCCACAGTGAAACATAGACCAAAAATATGAAATGGAAAATGCCAGAAATAAACAATTCATAAGTTTGAAATCACATGTCATTCTGAGTAGCATGACGAAATCTGGTGCCACCCTGCTGGCTCCATCCTACCAGCGATGTTGATCATCTCTATGCCCAGTGTATCCGCACAGTATATGCTACCCACCCACTCTTTAGTCTCTTAGCAGCTGTCCTGGTTATTAGACCAACTGTTGGAATATCACAGTGCTTGTGTTCAAATAACTCTAATCTTACTTCACAGTGGTCCCATAGCACTAAAGGAGAACAAAATTATGTCATTTGCAGGAAAATGGGTGGAACTAGAGAGCATCATGCTGAGATCATCCAGTCTCAGAAAGTCAAGGGCCACGTGCTTTCTCTCATACGTGTTTTTTCATCCAAATAAACCAAGAGGTTCAAGAATCTCAACAAACTCCAAACTCTGTACTGAGGCACGTTGTAATCAGATTGCTCAAAACTGGTGGTAGGAGGGCGAGATGACAAAGGAGTTCCAGGAAACATTCCGAGGTGTTGGATGTAGTCATTTTCCTGAATGAATGTGGTGGTAGTTTTCCGGTTGCATATGTGAGTTCCCACGCACACGCAATGTGTGTGTATGTAAACACATACTTACCTTGTGATGTGATAAGTGAAAATGTCTCCAATTGTACACCTTAAATAGGAACAGTTTATTATATGTCAATATACCCCAATAAAACTGATATATTAAAACCAAACAATAGCCCAACGCTGGGCATATGTTAGGATGACCTGGAAGAGCTTTGAAGTAGTACAAGACTCCATCCTCAGAAGTTCTGGTTCAATTAGTCTGAGATGGGGACCATATTTTCAACGTTCAGCAGACAATTCTTTTTGGCCAGCTATTTTTGACGATTACTGTAAGCAGGAAACTACAGAAGCTTCCACCATTAGCCTGATTGGTGGCTTTCTATCTCAGGGATTTGGCCTCTTGGTTTGTGATGTGCATATGAGTGTCCTTTGTCAAGTCTTTTTGCTGATAAGCATATAATAGCTTATTTTATTAAAGGATAGAATTTTGACACTTCTCTCCTTATTTTCTGAACTTTGTGGGTCTTTTTTTTTTCTCTCATAGAACTTTAACAGCATCTGCTATTTTCAAAAGTTCACAATATCAGCCGGGCGTGGTGGCTCACGCTTGTAATCCCAGTATTTGGGAGGTTGAGACTGGAGGATCTGGGTTCGCGGCCAGCCTCAGCTACTTAGTGAGGCCCTCTACAACTTAGTGAGACTGTGTTTCAAAATAAAGAATAAAAATTAGGGCAGGGGGTGTAGCCCAGAGGTAGAATGTCCCTGGGTTCAATCCCCAGTACCACACAAAAAAAAAATGTTCACAATATCAAGCACAAATTGTGTCCTTTGATTCCTTAGTCATTAAGGAATTACTCCTTTGAAGTATATTGTTGGTGTTGCAGGTAGAAATGGTCCAGAGTTAGCCACATGAGGACTTATTTCTTTTTCAGATTTTATTTTATTTTTATTGGGACATTATAATTGCATATAATAGTGGGATTTATTGTTACTTATTTTGTCCATGCACATAACATAATTCGGTCAATTTCCTTCCCCGTTCTCCCCTTTGCTTCTGCTCCTCCCCCCTCCCCTTCCTCTCCGCTACTGGTCTCCCTTCTGTTTTCATCAGATTCTCTCCCTTTTTTCCCTGTATTCTCTCTGGCTTCCACATATGAGAGAAACAACTGAGGGCTTCTGAACTCTACTTAGAGAAGTACATGACGGCTTTCTTTGATTTTTAAGTTAATTTATACCTTAGCACTTAGACACCCTACCATGTCACCTTCCTGCTCAAAGTCGTCCTTCACCCCACCCCTAGCCTCCTAGAAGCAATCCAATCCCCCTAATAGATCCCGCGAGGTTCCACGTGCTCTGAGGCACGCCTGCCTCCTTGGGTCGCTAGTACTCCCTTACCCTTGAATTTCCAGCCATGCTGAACTTCCGTGCCTGAGTTGGCTCACCCTCTGCCTCACCCCCAAGTCGTGGCAATTTCTGTGCTCTTTACCTAAAATACTCTCCCAACTCATTCTCGCTGCCTGGCTTTCTTCGGCTCTTCCTTTAGTACTCAGAGGAGCCATCCTTGGGGAAATCTCTGCTCCTCGAGCATTCTCTATCACCCCCTTAGCAGTTTTTGCTCTGTGTTATATTGCCTGTTGATTTCTGTTATCCCCAACTTGACTATAAACTCCTTGAGGACAGAACTCAGTCCTCGCATCCAGCACAGGGCCTGGACCATGCTAAATGATTCATAAATTGACCATATTGGAAACATGGTGTCACCCAGCACTTCATCAAATCCAGCAGTTCTGATTCACAAATCACCAGTCCAGGTCCTGAAAGTTACCATTGAAATTCTGTCACAGGACCGTCAGACTACAAGAAAGACTTTGATAACTTGACAACATTAAGTTTTTTGGCTGGTATTGGAAGCTTTGTATGATACTGTATACCCAGAGGGGGAAAGGAAGTTATTTTCCATTATTTCTCATAGAGGAAAAAAGCAAACAACTTGAGAATGATAGGCAGAATGGGAGTCCCTAAGAAATTAAGTTTTATTAGAAGTATGTGAACCCAGGGAGTATCTGCAAAAGTAATCTGTGTGTGGGGAAACCATATTTAGAGAGGTAATAAAGAAAAGCAAGGTGAAAGTTGCCCTTAGATCAAAAGAAATGTTCAGACCCTGATGGTGGGGTGGGGGAATTAAGTCAAAATCTGCCCTGTGATTCTAGAAGAGGGGTAGATAAGCTTTATTTTGTAAATAAAGTTTTATTGGAACAAAGCCGTGCCCATTTGTCTAAGTACTGACTATGGATATTTTTGTTCTGCAATGACAGAATTGTCCTAGCGGGACAGAGACCCTGGCCTGCAAATCCTAAAATACAGTTTGCCTCCATATCTGTAGGTTGAACCAACAACCTCAGATGGAAAATATTTGAAAAATATATATACATTGTGTGTATTGAACAGATATACCTTTTCCTTGCCATTATTCCTAAACTATATAGTACAACAAGTTATTTATATAGCATTTGCATTGTATTAGGTATTATAAGTAATGTAGAGATGGTTTAAAGTATATAGGAAGGTGTGCATAGGTTACATGCAAACACTACAACACTTATATAAAGGATTTGGGCATCTTCCAGGCGGTACCTGTGGGCGGTCCCGAAACCAATCCCTTCAGATCCGCAGGGAGGACTGGACTTAGGAATGGTGCTTTACAGCGGCTGACCCTCGCACTAGCCAGTGAGTGAGACCTTTCACCCTCACTCAGTTACTTCCAGAGCTCTGTACTGTGCAGTGCGCAGGGCTGCCCCATGGTTCACCCAAACGAATGTTGGCTTGGATTGATATTGTGGTGGGCTGCTGGGGGACAGACACTGACCACAGGCGCAGCCACAGCCCTGCTCCAGAGCTAGGAGCGCAGGTGTCTGTGGAATGAGGAATCGCTCAGGCAAAGGCCAGGTAAAGAGGAAAGGAGGACTGTAGGAGGGTAGAGACCTGGTGTCTGCCCTACAGAAGTCCGCTCTTGGGGAATCCTTTGGTGACTTCCGTTCCTCTCCCTCCAGAGAATATGTCGGAGGGCCACAGTTTGTGGATAGGCAGTCTTCACTCAGTTCCATGAAGTGGCTTCCAGGACCTCCCGCAGGGGACGTGGCACAGGTCTAAGAAACTCGGGGTGTGCATTGCACTTTCCCTTGAAGAACAGTTTGAAGGTAAACAGGGAGGTCGGTTTCATGTCTTCACGGCGGTCACATTTGTTTGCCTGTGAGTGTGAATCCGTCTCCTCACTGGGCATCCAGTAACCTGAGCTGGAGAGGGGCTCAAGTTCACACTAAAGGACGGAGTGAGAATGAGGGGTTTATTGAGACTATAGAATGATGGTAGACACAATGACGGCCCCCAGAGACATCGGATACTAATCCCCAAAAGTGACCTGAATTTGGAAAAAAAGGTTTTGGAGCTCTGGTGGTGCTAAGGATTTTGAGATAAAGAGATCGCAAATTACCGAGCCGGCATTGCGTGAGCAATCCAGATCTCACTTCGTTTTATTTCTAGTTGCTTCCGCTCTCATTCTGGAGACACAGCCTTCAGTAGTGCTCTCAGCATGTGATGGACCCTCAGCTTGGGATGAGGGCTCAGTATACCACAGCTGGGTGAGGGAGGGACAGGGACGAGGCTGCAGAAGTGAGAGAGGCCCTCACTCTCAGGGCTCTGAAGAAGGTCCAGCTACTGAGGGGGTGCCCCTTCAATTCTGCACCGCACTGGCCTCCCTCTGCGCTCTGCTGTCCTTTCCTGCTC
Source organism: Glis glis (assembly GCA_004027185.1). Lineage (NCBI taxonomy): Eukaryota > Metazoa > Chordata > Mammalia > Rodentia > Gliridae > Glis > Glis glis. The sequence continues at coordinate 22,666 of PVJS01011218.1, read as the reverse complement.
CCCCGCCTTGCGTGCGCACCTCTGTGTGCGCGTTGGACTTTCACCAGCCGGATCCGATGACACACAGAAACCCGCCCTATTGACTTTTTCTTGAATTTTTCTGAAAGTGTTCATTATTTGCTCAGCCTTTGTTGAGGGAGAATTACATTTCCCCTTTCTCTGCAAGACTGGACATGGCTGGCCGGTGCCAGCTCTGCTGTGTAAATGTAATCTGATATAAAGCTGAATTGTCAACAGCATGAGACGTGTTCTAGGAAGAGGGAAAGAGTAGATGGCACCGGTGGTCACGTCCGTTGTGATTGTGTCCCACTGTAGGAGGAGGGTGCAGCAAGTGGGGAGAAGTTTGGAAAAACCTTGTTCTTATCCTGGTTGCGTTGCTGATTCCCTGGGTGACCTCAGGCAATACTCGTGCTTTCTCAGCCTCCGTTTTCTCCCTGTAAAACAGGAAGTAATAAACCTGTCTCTGTCTCACATGGTTTTTGAGGGGCCAGTAAATTAATATGTCTAAACGTGCTTTGCAAATTGTAAAATGCCAGCTGGCTGTTGGTGCAGTTCAGTTTTTAGCGGAAAATCGTCCTATAAGATGGGTCCTTTCTAAGTTGCCACCTCTCGTGCACCAAGGTGAGGCATAATTGCACGATATCGCACAGTATGAGTTGGGCCTTGGAAAAGGCTTTATTAAGGAAAGGAAGAAACCTGCCAAGTCAGGGTTAGCTGGCTCAGAGAAGATAGAAAGGCCTGTAGGGCTGGTGTGTGCGCTCTGAGGATGGATTTGTGCTGCAGGGGAGGAACACATCCCAGCCCCAGCCTCGCCTCCATCCCTAGTAATCTGCTTTCTCACAGGGCAAGAGGGGGTGCAGTGTTAGTAGGGAGATAATGAAACTACTTTGGCACTAGGTAGCCTGGGCTTGGATGCCAGCTGTTTATAGGGATTATCTGGGAATGCATGCTCTCAGCACCTGGAAACCTTGGGACCCAAGAAATACTACCCTGGGGGAGGACCCCACTTGTCCTGTGGGAAGAAGAGCTTGGGCACAGCCTCTGCAGACCAGCTATGAGAGAGAGAGTTAGGCCCCCTCCGCCTTAGCTCCCTGACCTGATAATCCGAGGCAAGCACCCAGGGTCACTCTCAGACAGTCCTCCTTGTACTTCAGAAACACCATTAAGTCTGGGAAGCGGAGAACATCAGTTCTAACCTCTATGTTAAAACCTTACTAGGCCGTGCCAGGGTTTATCGGTGGTTGGTTTGGATTTCAGAGTGAGCTCAAGGTCAACCCAGCCTTAATCTAAATCCATCTGTTAATGAGCTATAATAAGAGGATTTTATTGTAGAAGATTCACTTGGATCCTTTGGGCTGAAATGCAATCACAGTTGATCCCTCTAACCAGCTTTGCAGCTGATTTTCTGTAACTGGCGTTGAAACCTTGTGCGTTCCAGAATGCTGCCCTTACTCATCCTCTTCACCTTGACATGGGGTCACCATGCCTCTGGGGGTCAGAGTCCAGTTGTGAGGATGGGGCAGGAAGAAACCACAGAAGTAGACAAGTAGTAACAGTACAATATGGATCTTTCACAAAAGACTCTGGGAGATAATAGCAGAACAATTAATTGTATCAGGGATGAGGATCAGGTCCACATCACAAAGGACTATAACTATATAGTCCAAATAACTATAACAAATAACAAATAACTATATGATTAGGGACAAGTAGGATGTTTGGGGGCAAAGAAAAGGAAAAAGGGCTTGCTAGAGAGAAAACTAAGGGACCAGGGATATGGGATTTCAGATGAGACAATATGTATGAAGTGCGTGGTACACAGTGGGTGCTCAATAAGTGTTAGTACTAGAAGTTGCTGTTACACAGTCAAGGAATTTCAAATGCTTAATATGGCTAGATTACAGGAACAAAAGGTACGGAAATGAAACTGGAGATGTGGCTTGAGATCTTGTGTGTGTGTGTGTGTGTGTGTGTGTGTGTGTGTGTGAGTAGGGCCTTGAATAGCAATATTACAGGAGTTAGGTTTTTTTTTCATCATATTTTAGTCAACTAATTCACAATCATCAATAGCTCAGTGAGGATGGGCTAGGTTAGGTGGCAATAACAAACACCTCCCAAATGTCAGGGTCTCAAAGCATCCAACAGTTATTTCTTGCCCATGTAACATACCCATCACAGGATGACTGTGACGTTTGCCCAGTATTTTCCTCTTTCAATGACCCAGCTCCAAAGTGACACCCAACACGACTTCATTTGGTTGGCCAAAGCAAGTTGTGGCCGTGCCTAACCTCAAAGAGTGCTGGGAAGTAATGATGGTTACCTGAATGTTCAGTTGTCGAAACGCATGGTACTGTATGCTTAAAATGACTGAACATTACTGGACCTAACTGTACAACAAGCCGGGCATGGTGGCGCACGCTTGTAATCCCAGTACTTGGGAGGCTGAGATAGGAGGATCGCGGGTTCCAGGCCAGCCTCAGCAACTTAGTGAGGCCCTTGGCAACATAGTGAGACCCTGTTTCAAAATAAAAATAAAATAGGGCTGGGGGTATAGCTCAGAGGTAGAATGCCCCTGGGTTCAATTCCTAGTACCAAAAAAAAAAATTGTACAGCAACAATTTTGACTTTAAAAAAACACATCGGTGTATTTTTTTTAAGCATCTGGGTTTTCAAAATTGTTAAACTCATGATTTAAATAGCCACTTAAAATAATCTTTTAAAAATTAATCTTATGGATCCTTTTACAGATGGTTAGAGACAGGTTCTAAACTGTGATGAGCTGCTAAATGCTTAACAACTGGGAGTGTTTCCTGTGGAGCCAGGTCAGCAGAGATCTGAGAAGTAGCATTTGCCTATTTCCATGGTGTAAATTCTCCCACTATGGCTGATTTCAAGCCACCAGTGTGATGTTACTCAACCAAGCTGGGAATGGATGCACACATTAGAAGCCAATTCCAGTACACTACCAAGAATTGGACACTATCACAAGTAGCAAGTCATGAGTATCCTCATGACGTTCCAAGATTGTCATATATGAATCCCCAGCTTGCTGGTAATGCAAGATTAACACAACATAAATTTTGCAGAAATGTTCTAGAAGAATTGGGGTGTAACTCAGTGGTGGAGCGCTTGCCTAGCATGCTTGAGGCCCAAGTTGGCCCCCCGGCACCACAAAACAACAACAACAACAAAAATAACCTCTGGGAGCTCAGTGATAATGGAGCAATTAATTTTATCTAATAAACTAAAATTGATTAAACCTTATTATTGATCTGATAATATAAGTATTATTATTACTATAGTGCCAATCAAATACCACAGCTTTGAAATTCAATCCAGTAAAACTCATCGATTTAAAGTTAGCGGGGGATTAGTTTAGAGATTAGCTGGTCACTTCACAGTTGATGACATTCAGAAAGGTAAAAGACAAGCTCCAGTCCCCCAGCTGCCCCCAGGTGGCAGCACCAGGACCCAGAACCCAGTTTCCTGTGTCCTACTTAATGTCTACATGTGATTTTTCCCACTCCTACAGGAACTGCGGAGTTCCAGTTTTTTTAATGACACCATTGTTCCTACCCCACTTTCAGATATCCATCTCATAAGCATTGTTTTTCAAATATCCAGTCATTCTACTGAGCCTTGCCTTGGTGAACAGAGGCAGGGCTGGAGGCTGGCGAGGGCTGCCAGGTGTTGTTAGACCTAATAATGCTAATGCATTTCCCCTGGAGGGAACTGAGGGTAACCTGACACCTGGCCTGAGGACCTTGATTCACCCCCCAAGCCCAGTTGCCCAGCCTGTGTTGCCCCAGCCTATGGCTGCCCATCCCCAGCTCACCCCACATTAAATGGACCAATAAGCCAGGCGTGGTGGCACATGCTTGTAATCCCAGTACTTGGGAGGCTGAGACTGGAGGATCGCAGGTTCGCAGCCAGCCTCAGCTACTTAGTGAGGCCCTCTTGCAACTTTGTGAGACCCTGTTTAAAAAAAAAAGAAAGAATAAAAAAAACAGGGCTAGGGGTGTAGTAGCTCAGAGGTAGAATGCCCCTGGGTTCAATCCCCGGTACCGCAAAAAAAAAAAAAAAAAAACAGAGTAGCCATGCACTCAGAGAATGACTACTACGCATTTTCCAACCTCAACAAAACTTTGGGGTGTCTGAGATGAGTCCTTTGGAGGAGTCCCTTCTGCAGATCTGAGGATAGAGTCAAAAACAATAACATTAACTCTATCATAATAATGAGTATTTGTCAGGGAAAATTCTACCTCTACCAAAATTGGTACCTGATAAGCTCATGCTTAATATGAGGACTTCTATGTGCCTTAAAAATTATAATTGAGTCTCAAATCTAAGCTACAATAAATTAGCAGAACCAAAAGTTATCTCCATATACTTTACAAGATACTGTCGGGATTTTTTGTTTGTGATACTAGGGATTGAACCCAGGAGCACTCTACCTCCGAGCTACACCCCCAGCCCTATTTTATTCTTTATTTCGAAACAGGGTCTCACTAAGTTGTGGAGGGTCTCACAAGTTGCTGAGGCTGGCTGTGAATCTGCCATCCTCCTGTCCCAGCCTCCCAAGCACTGGGATTACAAGCGTGCACCACCACGCCCAACTACTGCAGGGTTCTTAAGAATATTATGTAGTTGCCCACATTCATATTAAGAGATCTATTGTAGTCAAGCACGTACTTTCTATAACGCCTTACGCTGAAAATTCATCTTGTAAGGAGAACTTACATAAATAACAATGTTGATGTCACCTATATTTTTAAATGATAGTAATGATATTATTTAGGTGATGTTGTTAGAGAGATCAATACATACCTAGCACATATAAGTGATAAGTGGTGGTGGAAAGTTAAAAATCTCAAGAAATGTTCAAATGATTTTTATAATATTGTGAGGTGATGATAATTATACTGGATCTGGGGTAACTGATCTTTATTTTGTGCTACTAAGCCTTTATTTTAAATCTAATACTGATGGATTGGATTTATGTTATGTCTGATCCTACTGAGAAGTTACAGTGCGCTCAAGGGTTATTACTATTAGTGATTCTAATAGTGAGACGCTGATGATCGCAGCCTCGGAGTTTAGCTTGCTTTGTTTACTGCTGCATTGTATTGATTATATTATTCATTTATTTCTAATTTTATTGACATTATTCAAGGGTTTATTCATATTATAATGCTAGACTCTTGGAGGTTGAAGAAGGAAAACTTATGTAAACAAAACACAGTTCCTTATCCTAAAACAAAAAAAAACTCTTTGGGGGCCAACCCAGACTTATCCCCAAATGTGTTTCAAACTTGTGTGACTCTCTGGCTATCCACTTTAAATCTTTTGTTCTCCTTCTTTCTCAATCTAACAAATTCTTGCTCTTCTTTGAAGGCCCATCTCCCTGTCCCTTCTTTGAAAATTCCTTCTGACCTTGAAGTTGGAGTCCTTCCCCTTGACCTCTCTGAATTTATTGCATCTTCAACACAGCTCCCAGAACACTTGGAACCTCTCTTTACCACGCCCGTAGAACAGAGCATTTCATGATTATTTGTTTAGATGTCTATCTCCTCAACTGAGGCAAAATATTTGCTCATTGAAGTGAAGGCCCATGCATTAGTCATCTTTAATTTCCTGCACCCACCATGGTACTAGACCTGGTTCATGGGGCTGGAGGAAGAAGTAAGGGGGTGGTGAAGAAAGAAGGAAAGTGAGAAGGACCATTCTGGATTGACAGCAAAGTCTCTAGGAAAAGTGAAATTCCCCTGAGCCTCTTCACACCCACAGTTGCCAAATGACTGAGCCCCGGGGTCATGTCTCAGTTTACTGTGCACCCACATCAAGGCCCGTACATTTTAAAACTGCAAATTCTGTCTCCTCTCCTCTTCCCACCATCCTGATTAATAGATCCGCGGCAGGGTCCCCAGATCTGTATTCACAGGCACTGCGGGTGAGATTGTGACTCAGGTGGTCTGCACGACCCTTTGGAGAAACATGGCCCCGTGGATCCCAGAACAACCCAGCAGGTGGGGCCCCTGAGAGGGCGCAGATCCTGCCCCTTGCTGCTCCCCTTGTGGGCTGTAGAGGGCGCTCTGCAGCTGCCTGTTTCTCCAACAGACACAGGGAGCTGGGAGACCCTGAGAAGCTCCTATTTATCTTCCCCACCTGCCACCCAGATCCCCTCCCGCCTCAGACAGAAGCACACCAGTGTGCCTCTTTTTCCAGAATACTTCATAGACTTACTAGTCAGTTACTTGGTTACTCTGGGCTGTGGAGTAGCCACACCGGGTCCTAACCCTCGGGATGGCTTGTGGCTCAGGAATACACGGGACAAGGTCCTGGGCTCAGGGACCTCCAGCAAAGGCGGTGACTGTGGCCAGGGCCCCTGTTAGAGCAGTGCCCAGCTATCCTTGGGCCTCCTCCAGTGTCCTGTAGTCGGAGCCGCCACCTGTACAACACAGTGACCTGTGTCTTCCCAGCTGAGGAAGAGCACGGTTGTAGCCTCCTTGGAAAGGGCTGGATCCCCACCGCCATCCTCTGGGGCATCTTTGCCAGCCCCATCCATCTCATGGGTCTCCCAGAACGAAGCTCTGTAAGCATTCTGGAAAGTGCCGAGCAGTGCCTGTCACACACAGTCACACAACAGTCTATTTGTTTCCCCAAAGATCACCATTTTCTATTTCTGCTCTTTCAGTTACTATAATTATACCCACACGGGGTCTAATTGATTTTAATTTCACTCTGAGATTGCTCCAGGTGACAATGGTGAGTCTCTAGCCTGGGAGAACTCTCCTTTTATTTAGCATTTAAATGAGTATCAGGAGGAAAACAGGAGAAGCCTTGAGAGAGGCAGGTTTTGAAGTGCTTGAGCATCCAGACCCTGCAGTGCAAAGTGTCAACTCAGTGCAAGGGAAGTGAGCCTCGTCACCCCGAGCGAGTTGCGCTGGCATTGAGGAATCCTGCAGCTGTCCAGGGATCAAGCCTTTTGCTCAGTGCTGGAGCTATTTCAATCCAATGCTAGCCCATGATTCTCATGAATTAGCATGCATTTTTAAAGTCTGACACATTATTCAAAGTTTGCAAATGCAAACTTTAGGAAAGGCTGCCTACCCTTTCCTAAAACAATTTTAGCAGGTTATGTCTTCCTGCTACCATTTTAGAGTCACTGTCCCATTATATGTTGCAAAAGCTAGGATACATTATTTTTCATCCCTGCTTCATTTCAAACTGCCCCCCTGGAAGGCAGATACAATGAGTTGTTTTCTCAGGCTATGATAGGGGTAGGTGTTACACAATTGAACAATTGAAGCACGGTCTCTTTATTTTCAGTTGGTAAAGATTTCAGAACTAGTGAGATATATACTGAGGCTATTTGAATCTCTAAATGATGAGGCAAGTTTCACAGCTAGATCATTAGTTTTCTAAAGGAAAGTCATAGTAGCTGTATGCACGCTTGTGCATCTACGCACATAGATTCACGCAGACCGCACGTCATAAACAGATGCACATTGTTTTTTGTGGTGCCAGGGATTAAACCCAGGGGTATTCTACCTTTGAGCTCCACCCCCAGCCCTATTTTATTTTTTATTTTGAAACAGGGTCTTGCTAAATTCCTGAGGGCCCTGATAAGTTACTGAGGCTGGCCTCAAGCCTATGATCCTCCCGTCTCAGCCTCCAAGTACTGAGATTACAGGTGTGTACAACCATGCCCGGCTAGATGCACTATTCTGTTGACTACCCCTCTCCATTCTCTTATAGCTCCAATATTATACGTAATGGTCTGATTTCTCAGCCCCACCCAACTTCTTCCTTCTGAAGGGCATCCGTATCCCTGGAGCAGCAGTTAGCACTCACTGGACATTTGAAGATGCAAAGTGGTCCTTGCTAAGTCCTCATTTGGGAAGTGAGGAAACAGAGTCCCAGACACATTGGACATCTTGGCTGAGATCACAGAGGTCAGGACAGCAAGTGCACGTGTCGCAGAGCAGGAGACTGTTCAATCAAATCAAAACAGTTATCCAATGTCCCCTGTCAAACTTCTCAGTGTCCCACAACCACTTGGCTATGTGCAAGACTGTGCTGTTGGTGTGGCAGACGCCTTGCGGGAGACAAGATAAGGTTTTGGCCGTCCCTTTAACTAGCTCATCGGCAGAGCTCTTTTGTATGGATCCAGTAGTGTGACAAAAATCTCAGAATTCAGGAACGGACAGATGCAGTGCCCAGAAGATGAAATCCAACCGGGTAAGAACACCGTTGCCTTGAATCTGACCGTGATTCTTTGACAAAAAAGTCTCCCCACTTCCGAATTAAGTTACACTAAACCAGGCGGGACCAGTCCCTTGGGCCCTTTTATGTCAGTTCAGGTTTTCTCAGGAATCCCTTGGTTCCCTGTCCCATAGCAATGTGTCTTGCCAGGAACATGATGGCTCAGGGGTCAGGCTCTCTACTTTTGAAGGCGCCGAAAAGCTGAGGTCTGCCCAGTGTTTTTGTTTTGTTTTGTTTCGTTTTAATTCTCCAATTTATTTTCAAAGACTTGTAGGTTTGGGGGAGAACCATCTTGTTTCTACCCTCCTGTTTTTATCCTCCCATCTTTCTTCAGAACTCCCGGTCCCCTTTCTCTCGCTCCCCTTCCTCTCCTCTGGGTTTTCGCCTCATTTGGAATTTTCTTTTTCTTTTCCTGTGGCAAGGGGGATGCTGCCCTGGAGAAATCAGGGCGAGGTCCTGCTGGCTAGTCCTTTGAAACTGTCCCAGCTCACTTTCTTTGTGGCTTCTTGAGGGGGGACCTCTGTGGATCCACAGATAGAGGCCCCAGTTGCTACACAACATGATACAACAATACAACATCTGCTGAATTGTGCATGGGGGAAGGAACAAAGAATTCCTTCCTGCAGTCAGTCAGCAATTCTGGGGCTGACCCATCCCCATAGACAGCCCCCAGCGGCCTTGGGGGCCTCTGCTGGGACAGCCATGAACACCCCTGCCAGGTGGGACACCAGCCCAGCAGGGCCCCGGTTCCTCTCCCCTCCCCTCCTGGTACACCAGGCTCAGCTATGCAGAGATGCCAAAGTGAACCTCCAGCAAACCCACAAGTGGTGGGAGAAGCCTCTAGAAACATGTATATCCTCACCACTAGAAACCAGGCAGCCAGCGAAGCAGCCAGGAGAGGACAGGAAGAGGAACAGGACAATAGACCACAATGGGCCAGTCACATGTCAGCCACTGTCCTCCTGCCCCTCCCCCTCTGTCACCAAGGCAAGATAGGCACAGTGGCCCTTTCCCAGGCAGCAGCCACAATCTCACCCACTGTTCTCCTGAAGTACAATTCCCTCAGCGCATGCGCGCTGGAGTCACCCAAGTATCTTTAAAAAGTATTGGGTGCCTGGCTTACACCCACAGACTTTCAAATTTAGTTGACTTGGGGTGCCAAGTAAATATCTGGAAGTTTAACACTCACTAGTTGATTCCAATGTGCAGCAGAATTTGGGAACCACACTTCATTATTGACCAGGTAATTCCTAGGGCCCACGCCCTGCCCACCCTCAGAATAGATCTTGGTGACAGGCTTTTCCTAGGCAGTGAGGGGGCCACCACCCTTTGGTAACAATAGAAATGTGGGGGCAAATTGAAATCCATCCACTACTTATTGAGCACCAACTGCATACCCGCTGATGTGAATGCTTTCATGTGCATAATCTAGCTTAACCCTGCAGGGGCTCCCTGGAGTTGCACACTAAAGGCAGATTTAAATCTTGCGATTTAAGTGCGCACCGCCTGGGCTTTGTGTTCTATGGCTTTCTGCTTCCAAGATGCTCCTCAAACAAATGGTGTTTCACAAGTGCCCAGAGAGCATGTTTTTATTTTTTTTAATTTTATTTTTTGTGTGGTACTGGGAATGGAACCCAGGGGTATTCTGCCTCTGAGCTACACCCCCCAGCCCTATTTTATTCTTTATTTTGAAACAGGGTCTCACTAGGTTGCAGAGGGCCTCACAAGTCGCTGAGGCTGGCCTCGAACCTGCGATCCTCCTGTCTCAGCCTCCCAAGTACTGGGATTACAAGCATGCGCCATCATGCCCGGCTCAAGAGCATATTTTTTAAAAGCCAGGATTCACAGGGGATGTTGGGGGGGACAAAAATCTGAGGGGCCCATCCCAATCACATTGACTAAAACCATGTATACAAACATTGGAGCTGCTAATATTTTATGCATAGTGCAGAAATCATGTCGAGGTTAAAGACACGGGCTCACAGGCCAATCCAGTGTTGGTCTCGGAAGCTAGGTCTGTCCTCTATTAGCTGTGCAACTGAGCAAACTATTTATCTTCCCAAGCCTCAGTTTCCCCTGGCATAAACTGGAATAAGTGACCTACTCCATGGAGTTGTTTTTAGGATAAAATGAGGTAACACATGTAAAATATCTTAATCCCTGTAAATTTTTTTGAGGTATTAAGGATTGGACCCAGGGCTTTACACGTGCTAGACAAGTGCTCTACAACTGAGCTACACCCCAACCCACTGGGGTCCTTTTTATCATCATCTTTGTCATCTTCTTCATGATTGATTAGTATTATAGCTCACAGCTTAGGGATAAATGTTGAAAATGGTCCTCAGATTCCCGCCTTATGAACAGACGCATTCATTCCTTCCCTCCAATCCCCAAGTGTTTACTCTCCCACAAATTAGGAGTTTCTGCCTAATTCGTGTCAGGGACTCTTTTGCTTATGATCTTTCTTCTCGCTGAGAAGAGGAAGTTCTGCGCTCTGGCTCTGGCACCGCCCAGACACGCTGAGGATCTGTAGGCACCCGGGTCTCCTGCAGGGAGGACTGGAAATGCTGGGTCTGACCAGAGCACCTCAGAACTGTCCAGTGTGTGAGATGCTCTGCAACGCTCCCCTCGCGATTCCAGGTCTATGCGTGACGACCTGAAACTCCGGGAGATAGCCTGTAGTTCCAAAATCATAAGGATGATGAATTTGGATGATGGATGATGGTTAGATGTGTGGATGGATGGGTGGATGATGGGTGGACATTTGGATGGATGGATGGATGGATGGATAGAAGGAAGATGGTTGGATATTTGGATAGATGGATGGGTGGATGATGGTTGGATATTTGGACATTTGGATGGACGGATGGATGGATGGATGGATGGATGGATGGAAGATGGTTGGATATTTGGATAGATGGATGGGTGGATGATGGTTGAATATTTGGACATTTGGATGGATGGATGGATGGATGGGTGGATGGATGGATTCAAAGTTCAACTTTTTTTCCCAGGTCAATAATGATTTACTTAAGATCATGTTGGCCTTGGTAATTCTTTTTTTTTTTTTTTTTGAGCATTGGTAATTCTCAGATTCCAAAACCCTTCCAGACATGACTTCTTGAGTCAGGGTCATTCCCTGACCGCAGAGGAGAACAGATGGCAGCTAGAGGCAGGGCGGAGGAGCTCCTTCACTGCACAGACACGGCGAAGCAGAAGGAACACTGGATTGGGGTTCTGGAAGCCTCTTCCATGGTACCACTTTGCTTCCAACTTGCATGGGAACCTTGGGCAAAGCATTCCACTTTCTTTAGGCTTCGTTTTCCTTTTCTGTTAGATGAGAGGGTGCATACATAGCTACTTACCAGGAACAGTAATTGGTCCCTCACCCCACTGTGTTCCATCTCAGGGTAATGATTTACTCTACTTCATGCTGTTGAATATATGAGTAGCATTTGATTCTTTTCTCTTGTAAGGCAACTGAAGCCATTTTCCTCTCTCTGTATTCCTGGCCAAAGTAATAAATTGTAGGAGGAAATACATGTTTAAAGCAGATGTAGATTTCCCAAGAATCATCACTAAATTTACTCATTTGTCTGTTTATTCATTCGGAATTATTACTGAGTGCTACATATCCAGGCAGTATGCTAAAGACAGGGATTCAGTGGTGAACAAGACAGACACAGTCATATAGAACTTAGAGTCAAGCAGAATCAAAAGAAAAACAGAGCCGGGCGTGGTGGCGCACACTTGTAATCCCAGTACTTTGGGAGGCGGAGACTGGAGGATCCGGGTTCACGGCCAGCCTCAGCTCTCTCTCTCTCTCTCTCTCTCCCTGTCTCTCTCTCTCTCTCTCTCTCTCTCTCTCTCTCTCTCTCCTTAGTGAAGCCCTCCGCAACTTCGTGAGACCCGGTTTCAAAATAAAGTATAAAAAATAGGGCCAGGGGCATAGCGTGGAGGTAGAACGCCCCTGCGTTCAATCCCCGGTACCGCAAAAAAAAAAAAAAAAGAAAAGAAAAGAAAAACAGTTTGGTGCAGAATGCCTTGCGCTAAGTGAGACACAAGGGAAGGCTTCCTGGAGAAAGTGGAGACTGGTCAGACCAGACATGGGCGCTCTTTATGGTTCTTAGTACCAAAGAGATTAGAAAATATGAATCCAGGGTCTTTTCTCGGGATATCACACCCTCCTGCGAGCCATACATGTTGGGGCAGAATCACATGAAGTTCAAGCACATGAATTCTGCAAGCAGCTGGTTCTGGGTTCAAGTCCTAGCTCTAATTAGTTATGCCAACTTGAGTAGTGAATTCTTTCTTGGTCTCCGATTCCTTATATATGAAATGGGTAATAATAATTATACCAGTAATCTGTTTTGCAATTAACTGAGATTATGGCTAACGTGCTTGTTGCACAATACATACTCAGTAATTGTTAGTGGAGTTTTTTCCCATTTTGTTGTTGATATGATTCTAACATGTGTTATGTGTTGAGTGGTAGGGCCCATGTGCACAGAGGCATTGCTTCGCAAAAGAACACCATGTCTTCAAGCGATGGGTCCTGGGTTCTGAGCACTAAAAACCTGTGAGGGAGTAGAAGGAGGTGCAGCCTGTGGTAGGTCGCTTCATAGGTCACATCTAAGGTGCCTTTCAGCTCCACGGGGCTGCCGTGGCCACTTCACAGGGGCAGAACAGATCCCCCACCCAAAATTTGGGTTGGTAACGAGATTGATGACAACACACACCCAACAAAAGGGTGTGCAAAGTTGTACTGTTCACACAGTGAGGCTTTCTTGAGGGAGTGGGGCAGACTTCCAAGCAGGTCTAGAAATGGCTTGAGGGGCAGAAGAGATCTCTAGCTTCTGGTTCCATGATGGCTGGAAGGCGGAGCCACGAGAGAGTTTTCACACCTGCAAAGGCTTGCACGCTTGCACACTCTGTACTTCCCACTTGAGCCAAGGAGAAAGTGCACTGGCCCTCACATTGACGTGGAAGCTGTCAGGAAACACAAATAGGGAATCAGGCACTCTCTCCCATGAGCTATGGGTTTAGTATAGGCCAAGGGAATCCCACTGACTCTCTTCCTTTTTTTTTCTTTTCATTTTTGTTTCTTTTTCATTTCATTTCATCCTTTTTTTTTTCGTTCTTCTTTTTTTTTTGTATTGGGGATTGAACCCAGGGGCATTCTACCTCTGAGCTACACCCCCCAGCACTTTTTTGTTTATAATTTTTATTTTGAAACAGGGTCTCACTAATTTGCTGAGGCTGGCCATGAACCTGCAATCCTCCTGTGTCGGCCTCCCAAGTACGGGGATTACAGGCGTGCGCCACCACAACCAGTTTTTCTTCCTTTCTTAAAAGGCAAAACAGTCTGTCCAGATCTCCTCTCATCCTCCCCTTTTTACTGCTTACTCTGTTCTTTACTTCTCTCTACTTTTCTTCCTCTCTACATTCCTCTCTACTTCTCTCCTCTGTTCTCTCTTTTTTTTTTTTCAGTACCAGGGATTGAACCCAGGGGCTACCTCCGCGCTACACCCCTGGCCCTATTTTTTATCCTTTATTTTGAAACCGGGTCTCACGAAGTTGCAGAAGGCCTCACTAAGTAGCTGAGGCTGGCCGCGAACCTGGATCCTCTGGTCTCTGCCTCCCAAGTACTGGGATTACAAGCGTGCGCCATCACGCCCAGCTCCTCTGTTCTCTCTTACAGCACCCTCAATCCGGGTTTCTTCCTATTGCTCCTTGCCAACATGATCCCCCACTTTCCTGTCGCTGAGACCTGTGGTCCTGTGTCAGTTCTCGTCGAGCCTGACCTGTCAGCACTGTGGGCCATGGTTGATCATCTTCCCACTTGGCTTCTAGGATAGCAAACGTGCCTTTTGTTCCTCTTTGGCTAGTTCTTTCTCCATTTCCTGACTTCTCACCAGTTAACTCAGTCCTGGGACATCTTCTCTTCTCCATCTGCATTCACCGTCTTCTCAGTTCCATCCACTGTCTGGAGAAGCAGGTCTCCAGCACCTGCCTCCTCCTGGCGCTCCAGGAAAGTATGTCCAGCTGCCTGCTCAGTGTTCGCGTGCCAGCCTGGCGTCCCTGCCCTGCTCCCTCACTCTCGTCCCTCCCTCAGGTTTCTTCCTGTCATTTAGTGGAAACTCCATCGATGTTGTTGCTCAGGCCCCGAGCCACACCACAATCCAGGGGTGCTCTTGTTCTTGCAAACTTCACAATCAACCTGTCAGCCAAGCTTCTACCGTGAGATGACAGCAGATGCTGACGGCTCCTCACCGCCTCCGCCGCTCTGGCCCTGGTCCAGGCCACTGTCCTCTGCGCCGTCCACCTGCACAGCTGAACAGCCTCTAGCTCCCCCACCCTCCCCTTTACCTGCTGCACCAAGACAGGCAAGGCTCGAGTCCTTCAGATCGTACCGCAGCGCTGCCCTGAGCCCTGCGCTGGCTGCTCACGTCACTCCGTGGAAATGGAGGTCTCTTCTCTGTCTTACAAGCCTGTTCCCTCGCCTCACCTCACCTCCCACTGCAACCGCTCTTGATCGTTGCAGCGTCCGGAACATGCTCCCAGCTCGTGGCCTTAGCGTGTGCTCTACTCTACCTTGAATGCTCTTCCTCCAGGTGTCAGCCTGGCTCACCCATCACAACCTGCCAGGATTGGTCCAAATGTCACCTCCATGCTGCTCTCCTGACCTCCCCGATCGGAACTGCGACCTCCCTCCCATCATTCCTTGTGTCCTTGCCTTGTGTTTCTTCATAGCATTTACCACTTTCTAGAAGAATGTATCATGTACTTGTTAGTTATACTCATTATCTACCCTCCGAGAGGGCAGAGATTTTTCTCACTTGCTCACTGCCCTATCCCACTGGCCTAACACAGGACCTCCTAAATAAGAGGTGCTTGTTAA
Source organism: Glis glis (assembly GCA_004027185.1). Lineage (NCBI taxonomy): Eukaryota > Metazoa > Chordata > Mammalia > Rodentia > Gliridae > Glis > Glis glis. Next base: position 7,500 of record PVJS01011218.1, on the reverse strand, counting down.
ATGTTTCCTGCAAGAGAGAAGGAAAGGAAAGGAAAGGAAAGGAAAGGAAAGGGAAGGGAAGGGAAGGGAAGGGAGGAAAGAAGGAAGGAAGGAAGTTTGCAACATACCCAAGAATAATTTTATTGCATTGAAGAAGAGCCAGGATTGAACTGGATGTGGGCGCTTCACACTGCCTGTCGCTCCCTGAAATACTCGTGCAGCTTGCACATTCGCACCATGCTTTCTCTCCCAGAGTGTGCAGCGGCTGTCGGAGGTGCTGAAGTCACACATACTCAGACATTCCAGCGGGGAAGGGGCAGCAGGGCCAGATACTTGGTATTAGGCTGATCTTCCCAACACACAAAATGAGGTCCCATCGTAGAATCTGAAAACCCATCACCACTCACTTGGAAGCTCAGAAATAAACTTGGATTCTATTTGGAAAGCACAGATATCCACATTTCAGAATACTGAGTTCTCAGCCGGGCATTGTGGTGCACGTTTGTAATTCCAGTACTTGGGAGGCTGAGACAGGAGGATCACAGATTCGCGGCCAGCCTCAGCTACTTAGTGAGGCCTTCCACAACTTAGTGAGACCCTGTTTCAAAATAAAAGGATAACAATAAGGCTGGGGGTATAGCTCAGAGGTAGAATGCCCCTTGGCTTTAATCCCCAGTATTGCAAAAAAAAAGAAGAAGAAAAAGAAGAAGAAGAAGGAGGAGGAGAAGGAGGAGGAGGA